>JAVQJG010046407.1:0-17015 GCA_036024015.1 Craterocephalus amniculus
GCCGTATTAATGCGGGGGGCGGAGCCCTGAGCACGGCTCAACCGGTCTGTCACGGACAGACGTTGTGTCATTGGAGCTGAGATACGGCCAGGCCGCCGTAGATCTCATAGTGAAACACCGAACGAAGTTAGAAAAAGAACTAAAAGCAAGATTATAAGTTCATGAAGACTCAAAAGTTTGCATTTATCTGTTTTTGTAAACGTTTTACCCACAAGATTTAGCCTCCAGGTAACAGTTGTTACTACTTCCAAGAACACTGATTAACATTTTTAAGCTAAATATTATTCAAATTTCCAGTATCAAATGTAAGGTCCCTGCTTATTGTGTAGGGTTTACTTCGCAGGATATGTAAAGAAAACCTTATCTGAAATTAATTAAGTGGAAGTCAGGATACAGCACTGTGAGACTTTCACATGTTTTGCTGGTCATACATGGATGATTTCTTTTTTTCTAATAGATTTTTATTTGATAAGAACAGACTTGTATCTTTTGCAGAATTTTGCAATATAATTTGAATTAATCATATTGTTTTACTCCATTTTGAAATACATTTTTCTTGTTTTTCTTTGCATATAACTGTAATCGTGATTGATTGATGATTATTGTGACATTTATGAAACAGTTTTTCATTTTTGTGAATCACTTGGAGTTGTACTTACGCTCGAAAGGTGTTATATTATTAAAGAAAAGAAACAGGATGTAAAAGCTAAATATTATTTAACTTGTATCTGTGTCTATTGATAATAACAGCAACTAAACTTCTTGGGGTGTTCTGCTGATGCTAGCTGCAGATTAACTTGGTCATGGTTGCTGAATGACTGGAGGCTTTTTCCAGCTAGTCTTGCAGGTGCTTGATGGAGTTGGGATTTGGAGTTCTTCCTGGAAAAGCAGAACTGATAAACTATGAGGCTGAACACATCTGCTGGTTGAGTTTAAATAAATCTAATCAGCTTTTCATCTGATTTGGGAAAGTTTACCCTCAGCTGATTAACCAGTGGAGTTAAACTTTATTAATTTACTTCGAAAATGGAACATTGGGACTTCTGTACAGATTTGCAGAAATTTGCATAGCTCCTTATTTTTCTGGTGTTGCATTTGATAAATATTCATTACATAAAAATCTTTAACCCACTTTTTTACTGCTGGCAGAACACAGGAGATATCTGGAAAAGCTGAGTAGTGACTAAACAGCTTTTAATGTGGTTATTCTGCATAAATGAAGCAACATTTCTAGGTCTTGGATAAATTAGTCTTTTCAACCGTGTAAATTCATTCATTCCTAAAATGTCTTATTTAATCAGTAGTTTTAGTTTTTCAAGGTAAGGACTTTTAGTCCAATCGTTGGCCTTCATCTTCGGGTCCAGCAGGTGTTTGCTGCGAGCAGATCGATGGCATTGTGGGAAATGTCGTTGTTGTTTGTCGGTGAGCACAGCTTGTAATGACCCTGCCAGGAGGCATTAAAGGCCACAGTCTGGACGCAGCTCCCTGCTCGCAGGATGAAGCTGATTGAAATTGTGTTCCTCTCATGTCGCCAGCTTGGCATCGGTCCGGAGCGCAGTACTGCTACCTATTTCACACTCTGCCGCAGAGGAGAGCTAAACCTCATGGTGGCAGGAAAGAGTCCATGAGCAGAAAACCTAGTCACTGTCCAGTGTGTTGACTGAACTTTGTAAAGGAATATAATTTTCTCCATAGGTTCTCTTCAAAACATGTTTTAGTTGCTTTTTAGCTTCGCAGACGTTCTAATCTTATGAATAAATTGTAGCAGCGGCAGCTGCAGTTGACCTTTTTCTTAAAGCGCTCGGTTTTGTTGGTTAAAAGTATGAAATGATTTGGCTTGATAAATTAAAGAATTGTTTAAATTAAATGGGACATGCATGGAATAATGGGATAATACTTGGTTTCATTACCACCAGACCAACAAGACTAATTCAAATATATGATATTCCGTCAAAAAAATTTGTTAATCTCCTACTAGAACCGGTTCAAGGGTTTTAGTGTATATTTAGACTTTGTTTATATCACATTTTCTGTGCTCTACAATATTGTACTAAGACTTAGAAGAAGTGCTTCTTTCCAAAGTGGGCTTACAGCATTTTGGTTGCAACATTATATTTCCCTTTTATTTGTAAGCGTCTTTGTTTTCCTTTTCTGGCTCCTACATTTTTACTCGTATACTGTTTGCAGGAATTGGTCCAAACGCTACACAAGCCCCTCAAATCCGCCGTAATGAAACAGACTTTTTGTAAACAGCATGTCTGTTTTACACGTCTCGGTGTAAAGGCTTCTTCTGCTAGAAACGGCAGTGATTACTGTCTGTTTTTCCACAGAGATGTAAACCAACTCAGTCCCCATTTCCTTAAATGAAAACAGAAACATAATGAGCATCCAGAAAACATGCTGCAGGCTCATAGCAAATGACTTCCCTGTGATATGTCTTCATTAGAGGCAAATTGGGCACAAAGAAATGAGGACACCGTGGCAAGATTTAGATGTAAAACTTCAAAACTCTACAGCATTTTTATTTTGGGGTAATTTATGTAAATGTTATGTTCCCCTATGTTAATATTATTAGCACAAAAAAGCAAACATGAATGCTTTCTGCAATGATAAGTAGGTGTAAAGCATGTTGGCTTTCCATGTGAGAAGGCTTTGGTAGTTTTTTCCCTGAAAGATTAAACCTAGATTTAAGTTTATTACCTGACAGAAGAATGGACACAGGTAGGCTGTCAGTAAAGAAATATTTACTATAACATATGTAAACAAATTGAAAGTTTCAAGATAAAATAACAAAACAAACAAGTGTATATTTCTTTTTGAAAAAACTAAGTCTTTGGTGGATAGTTCTCTTATATCCAATCCTGACACCTTCATCTGCCACCAGTTCATTTGTTAATAGTAGAATTTTCCAGAACATTTTCTTTGTATGCCCTATAAGATGAACTGCCTTTATTTCCTCATTTCTGTTTCCTAATATTATAACAATCTATAAAATCATTGACAATCATTACTTATATACTAGTGTTAATTGCCAAATGAAATAAAAATGACAGATTTACAGTAAGTTTTCATCATTTTAGAAAACCTGCCAACATAACCTTAAGCCTGAGTGCAGGTTTGGTTGAAAAAAATATTTTATTCCTGAAACGTTTGTCTGCAGCTTTAGAAAAATAAGGATGTTCTGACAATTTAAAACACAATTTCCTTTAATTACAGGAGATTTGGACATTGTTCACATGCGGTGGTGTGGTCCTTACCGGGGAATAAAAGAGAAAAAAAATCCATCTGTTGCCCTGGGAAATAAAAAACAGCATTAGATTATTATTTCTAGCATGAATTCTGCAGGTTTCTGAGGCATTTTGCAGAGGTGAACCAGATACAGTAAGTTATGATGTGGAGGCTGCAGGCAGCTGTGAGTCGGATGCGGACCTGCTTAGGGTCCTAAAGCAGTTTTTCTCTGTTAGCTGACAGTGTGAACGTGTGCAGCTTGCCCTGCATTAATGTAGGGAGATGAGGGGACGCAGCCCTAACCACCTCGTTGTATCTGATGATGCAGAGAGATACTCAGAGATGAGCAAGTGTTACCATGGTTACAGCATCCCATTATTTTGTTTGCTTGCCTCTGCTTCCCTAATGTGTTTGGGTGTTTTGGTTAGTTTACACTGAAGCTGATAACAAACTAAATGAACATTTTGAAATGAGGATTATTGAAAAATAGAGGTTTTTATTGTCTTGTAATAAAAGCATTAGTGTTGTTATTGCTTTTATAGCTTCAGAGAAACCCCTGGAACTGATGCTCTGCTTGCTCCTTGCCAGCCGGAGATAAACAATGACACTACATCCTTGCAAGACAGATGAGAACTATGTGCGTCAGAGCTTTTTCTAAAAATGACATCAATTTTTAGAAGTCTGTTTGAGCGAAGCAGAGAGACATTGAGCGTAATGGTATACCACATGCTGCCAGATGTCCTGTAAGTGGAATAGAATAAAAATATGGCTGCCTCTGCTCCAGTCCCTGAGGAGCACTGAAGGTACTGGTTTAATGCATCATCCTGTTCTCCCTTACTCCAGAGTTAACTCAGGATAACTGCAAGCATTTACTGCCCACGGCTGACAAATGTAGCCATGCAGACAGCCAAAAACAGAAGAGTTGACGTCTTAGTGAGCCGTTTCCCTTCATACTGCAGTCCGAACCAACATTAGCTGGAGGCAGAAGCTTAACTTAAAAGCAGAGTCACATGAATCAGTCCCATAGATTTAACAGTATGTGCAGAAAATTAGTTTTTTATTAAGTTCTAGCAAAGTTGAGAATGTAAAAATATTAAAAACATGAACAGCGCTTTATTTACTCAGTCGATATTATGTTATAAGACACCTGGAGAAAAGGATGACATCAGCTGACTTGTTTTATTTTCTGTGCTTCTTTGCCAACAGGTTGTCTGTTTGAGAACGAGCTGTGCTCATCGTATGAGATCTGTGTCAACGGTAAGCTGTCAAAATTCTTACTAAACAACCAAATATAAAACTGCAAGTATGGGAAGTTATTATAGAGCTGCTTAGAGGCATATAGTTTAAATTAAAACAATTTTACCGCTTATTCTGCAGCAAAAAAAGATGTAAGACAGCTGATAGCTGATGATCCATTTCTTTTTGATTAAACAATTTATAGGGAGACATCTGTTATTATGATGTGCAGAAGCCTTTGTAAATGAAATGAAAGCAATTAATGTTGAATAAGTTCCAGGATGAGTGAGATTTTGTCATTTCATGGAGCGATTTGGTGTCGTTATGTTTAGACGCATAGGTAAATGATGGCTGGGCTTTCATGCAAAGAAAATTTTTTTTAGGCAGGTGCTTCGACTTCATAGGTCACGTGCGCACTCATATATATCAGTGCACAGATGCTTACTGACAAAAGCAGTCTGCTACTGCTGTATGCAGCTGACACAATGAGATTAAAAGTCGTTATTCTGATTTTAAAATCTGAATTTGCTATTACCAGATTACCAGAGATGCATATTTTCGGTGTGCAAGTGTTTTGTCAAAACAATGAAACCGAATCCATCAAAAATGAATTCATCCTCCGTATTTCTGAAGTCTCTGATCATTTTCAAGACTCACATTAAGGGGACAGCTGCAGGGAGACCCTCTTGATATACGTATCACACAATTAACCACTCAGTTGATGCGTCTCACATTCTGGTCCACACTCCTAACCAAGTGACCTTCCTTGGGATTTATAAATACTGATGTCGGTACTTGGTCATTACTTAAATGTAGAACTTGAACTGTGTGTGGAAAAATGTGGCATTTGTGTATCTTTTTTTTTTAAACATCAGAAACTTGATGGAGAAATTAAAAGTGACCTGAAAGTGGATTATTTCCAGGGCTTCCCCTGAGAGCATCAGATAAATGTCTCTAAGGAAACTCCTCTGTTTTTCAGGAGAGCCAAGCTCCGCCTCCATAATTTGAACCATTGCATACAGTCATGAACATTAGGACTGAACAATAAGGGGTTTTTAAACCATAGGTGAAACCAATACATTTTAAGTACAGATGCTAGGTTTTATGTTGAATTGCCTGAATAAAACAGCATATTTGCCAGCATATTTCAATTTTACGATTACTGTAGTGCCTGTATTTTAAATTGTGACCAGGTTTTGATTTATTCCTGTTTTTCTGAAATCAACACTTTGAAATTAAATTGGTTTTAAGTCGAGTAATTTTGATGAACTGCAATCAAAGAAAACATGAAAGCTGCTCAATGAAAAACAATTTTACATTTATTTTGGCTAAAAACTGGTCATATCTAATCACCCCTCAGTCTGGTTTCATGTAACTGCTGATTACCAGGATTCACTGGTTTCTGCTGTGCGGAGCTGACCTCCCTTATCAACACCTCTGCAGGATCTAAGGCAAAGCACGGACCAATAGAGATAACAGGACGCTACAATCTGTTGCATAATCTCATTTAGCTGGTGGAGGTGGAGGTGGCTGCACACAGCCCACCAGCTGGCTCTGACCTTCCTCCTGACATTTCCTCATTTAAGGTGTGCTTGCTCTAAATCCATTAGCTCTGTCATTTCCTATCTGCACGCTCTCATTTCGAGATGTTCTGTGTAATCATATTCTGGCGAGGGAGGAAGGAATAAAAAAAATAACACATTGGTCTGGTGTGGTGATAAAATCGTGACGTCCACAGGGAAACCTATTTATAGTGGAGCTCAGACGGGCTCTCTGTCTGTGTTGTGACTGCCTTAGGTGACCTCCTTTCAATCTGATAAAAAAGAATAAAGGGAAAACTGATTCCATATGAAAAGGAGGAGGTTTTGCACTATTAAATGTGTCTTTAGGTTGTTTTTTTTCTTTATGTTGTCTATTGATTAATTACAAAAAAGGTAAAAGAAGCAACATCTTTAAAAACGATGAAAATGATCTGTAGTTAATGCAGGTTATAAAGTCAACTAGTCTAAGAAAGAGGAGATCTGGCCGAGGGCAAAGTGCTGGAAGCTTGCCAGGTGGAAAAGGAAGGGATGATGGTGACTTGTGAATGCTGCTAGGAAGCGACTGCATGTCGTTAAATAATGGAGAAACTGACAAAATCACTATATTTTTGAGCATCAGGTCACCTTAAATCCAGGCGCACATGTACAGGCCAGAATCAGATCCAAAATAAGACATTTTTACAATTTCTCGTTTGGATTTATTTATCTCGGAAGTGTTTTTCATTGATTTCCTTTTACTAAGCAATTACTTTTACTTCTACAACCCCCCCCCCCCCAAAAAACAAAAAAAAACAAAACAAAAGTTACAGCAGGAAGTCTTTGTTTGGTAGAGTAGATAAGCTCTTTACTTACAGTACAGATTATGTTGTCTTTCACTTCCATATGGTGTGTAGAGTTTTCTGTGTAGCGTGTGAACAGGTGCAGATGTAGAAGCGTGGTAAAATGCCATCATCTGTTGCTAACATCTAGAGAGGTAACGATGCTTAAACACTCCCCATTGTTGTTGCATTTGGTTAAGCAGCTAATGGATTTACTTTGGACGCAATGTTTGCAGTGCATGGGTGTTGGTAAATGCAAAATATAGCTTTGCCTATTTATGACGTACCAACTTGCTTAATGCCTGAAACCAACACAATAGAAATATGTCACGCCCCTTCAGTGCAGGACAAGCCCGGAGATTTAGTTTCACTTGTAGATTGACAACAATCATCCTCCAGAGCAATTTGATTGACAATTATTCTTTAAAACTAGAGAAAAAATAATTATTCCCTTAGAGGATTAATTGAAGTATTTTTCATTGCATGTCATTTTAATTTAATTTAATTGAGCTTTACTTAATTGCTTTTTAGCAGTATATTTTAGCAGATTGTTTATTAGTTTTGTGGTGAAAATTGTTATCATATTCTCAACCAAAAAACCAGCAAATTTCCACATTACCTCAGATTTGGCATGTAGCTGATAGCATGTGTTTGTTCAGCATATGTGGCACAGAGCTACAAAGAATAGTGTCCAAACAGCATCACCAATTACAGGCCATTTTCTCTTATTTGATGAGAGCTACTGTATGATATGTGTGAGTGACTGACAGAGTATACAGTCCAAACAAAGCCCCTATCCTTCTGTGTTTATCAGTCAGTTTATCTTTAGACTTCAGTGTTGAAAACTTGTATCCATGTTTGTTGTTTCTTCTTCTTATTTGAATACTTGAATACTGTTGGCATGAGTCCTACAACCTTACATACAGTTTTTTGCTGATTCCCTATCTGAAAATGCCTCATAGCCTGCATTTTACCTGTATTTGTCCTGCATGTGGATCCTTACTTCCTTACTGGTGGAAAAAAATAGCACCCACTTAGATTATTAATGATTGATCGGCTGTGTTTGCTGGCGCCACCTGTCAGCTCATCCCCGCTTGGAGTCTGAAGAGGAATGAGTCATGAAAGGTGACGCTGCGGTGTCTGCACCTTCAGCCACTGTTCCCATCAGCCGTGTGTCTCACCTGCTTTAGTAGCTCCCGTCACGCTGCCCCTCACTGACGAGCCAATCTGCTGAGTGGTGATTGGCAGCTCCGCTTCTGTCGTGCAAATGTAAATTTAGAAAACCAGAGTCAAAGCTTTTCCTTTGTTCAGCAGTAACAGGAGAGTTTAATGAATAAATTATCTAGATTTTTTGAATAACATATTCTTTTACATTCTAATGAAAAGTGTGGAAAATGTTCTTAAAGTAACACAAAATGTCATTAAAAGAGTCGGTCTAAATCCAGAGCAGCTTCTTATGGTTAGTGACACAAATTACTGCAAATGTTCTGCTGCATTTGTAGATAATGAACTTTGAACTAGAATTTCCCATGTTTGAATGAGTGATCCAGCTTCAGATATAAACCGAGAGCCTATATTCTAGACAAATTTATGCAACATGTAATTGTCTTGCTCAAAGAATTTAAACTTATTCAGAATTTAAAGATAGTTGACGGCAAAATGTCAGTGTTGTGTTTGGATTTTCATGGCTTAACCTAACTGGGCTTTTCCACCAAGGCTGGAAAAATCAATGATTTATGGTGGGAAGCTGTAGTCTGTGTAGACTGCAGGCTCATATGAACTATAACACATCAGTTTAACTTTCTACGTCTGCATCATGAAGCAGATATCACAGTTTAAAAAGGATGCACGGTTATGGTGTATTATTGCATGATTATCATACCGGCAGTTTGACCTTCACATATTATATCCATCTTACCCAAACATTTCTGTCTGTTTTTAGTAAATGAAGCCCGATTCTTATGCAACAAAAAGCAATGTTTCCATGACAAAAACCCTTACTCTCACCGCTAGATGAAGTCAGAAGTGTTACATTTTCTATGTCCACCTTTGCCCAACCCAATGGACTTCTGGGTATCCTCAAACAAATTACCCCAATGTGAATAAATACAGAGGGATTTTCACAACTTGGGCTAAAGAGGTGCTTGTAATTGCAGTCTCCAGTGTGGCAGCAGAGCACAACCTCAGCCTCCCGAACATCAAAATAGCCATGAAAAGTCTTCTGCCCGAGAAAAAGGTGATTCAGTAAAATTCATCTCTGCTTCTCTGCTGCAACCAGACCTCTGTCCAGGTGTCAAAGATTTCACACCTGGACAGAGGTCTCACTCTGACCTATTTTCTAGAATTTAATTAAATTTAGATTTTGCCAAAACTTTTATGACCAGTCATTCCAAATGCCTGGCAACAAAGCATTATGTACAAGTTTTATTTTGGAAGGAGCTGTTTTTCTTTAATACTCTGTTTTCCATAGAAGATGTGTGATTCCCCCATCAGAAATATTTATTTATTTTTTCATTCATTCATTGATTAATTCAACAACATTAATAAAAACTCTACTTTTTAGTTTAAACAAATATTTAATTAACTTAAATAAATGTACAATTTAAAAATGGCATTAAAATATATTTTTGGTGTCAAAAAAATATTGAGAAGTATCGAAACGAAAATAAATTTTGGATATTCTTGCACCCCCAATATGAACCTCATTTTCCAGCATCAGCATACACCTGCATATGGCCACAAAGATTTTATCCTAAAAGATTTAATCTCTATTTATGTTTAGATGCAAAAATATTTCAGTAAATTTCTAAAATAAATATTATTTTGTTTGCTGGATGTACTTTTGCCCAGTTGTCCAAACTCCAAACATATTCCCTCATCAGAAAGGATTAAAGCTGCATGCATTACCAAAAATATAACTTTTCTTGTGATCACTCAGCTATAGCTCAGGCCTACATGTACTTAATTCAAACTTTGCTTTAATGACT
Source organism: Craterocephalus amniculus (assembly GCA_036024015.1). Taxonomy (NCBI): domain Eukaryota; kingdom Metazoa; phylum Chordata; class Actinopteri; order Atheriniformes; family Atherinidae; genus Craterocephalus; species Craterocephalus amniculus. Next base: position 9,811 of record JAVQJG010046407.1, read on the forward strand.
TCTGCCAATAGAAACACCTTAAATTCGCACCTTAACCTCTCAAATATAACTTAAAAATGTTTAACGCTCTCATGAGGTGCTTTTTCAGACGTGGCGATATAGAAGTAAGTGTAATGGAAACACTCAGAGCAAGTTTCCAGTATGTAAAGGGAAAAAACAGCTCGCTTCTGGGTAGGAACTGCCTCCAGTGGCATCATACAGGCCATTAAAAGTACCCTGGGTCACTCTGAAATTCTGAATCCATAATCTCTCCCTTCTTCGTGTCCGCTCCCGTACTACCGGACTTTTATCTGACTATCAGCAGCTGCTTTCATCTTCAGACAAGGACAGTGAGAAACTGTAACAGCTGCTCGAAGATGCAAATTATTTTGTAGTTCCATCCTGCTCAAAGTGCACTAAACACCCTTCAACTGGTAAAACCTGTAATTTGCAATTGTACTTTTTTGATATTTTATAAATATCGCTTTTTATTTTAAAATATAAATGAGCTTTGCCCTTCTCAGCCACTGTACTGACCTGCATTATAACTTGACTACAGTAGTTATTTGAATTGCATATAACTGTAGAAGTGGTTTATTTTCTCTGTTTCAAGATTACTTTATTGTGAGCCAGTGCTCTATAATCCGACTGATTAGTCTGAGTCTATAGTGTAGTATAGTAGTTTTGTGTCTTAAAAAACCTCCCAGAAACCTGCAGGTCTGCTGAGGCTCTTAGCTGCTCTAAATCATGTTGTTTTATATTTGCTGCCTTTTATCAAAACAACTTTTGATTGTTTCTGTCTTTATTTAATTCCTCAAAGTTTTTTAAACGTACATTTTATGCAGAACTTAGAGCTTCTTCCTCATGTTTTCTTCAGAGAGAATTTTAAAAAGGTTCTTCTCTCAGTTCTTGATGATGTAATTTATATTCACGCCTCTGCTCCCTCTGTCAGGCCCTCGAATTGTTTCTCATTCGGCACTCAGGTTTATTAGTTGGGGTGCCTATGACACCCAACACAGCATCCTTTATGAAAAAATGGGACAGCCTTCTCTGGCTGTGAGACATGATAAACAATCACAACATCTATAAAGGCCTTATTGGAAAGAGAGCATCATATTCGGCTGCCTTTCTAAACCAAACCTGATTAGAAGAAGTACCTCTGTTTCCTATGAAGCTTGGAAAATCAGCTTTTACTTTTTATGCCCCAGTCTTGTGTCAATAAAAATCAATCCCTTTAAAATGGATGTGGGCAAGTAATTTAGTTGCTTAGTTTGTTTGTTTTTCTTGTCATATTAAAAATGTAATTCACTTATTTTTATATTTATATTAATCAATAACATTTTATTTATAAAGCACATTTCATTATCAGGCAACTCAAAGTGCTTTAAATAATAAAAACAATTTATGATTAAAAGAGAATCAAAAAATAACCCACACATCAAATATAACAGTAATTTAAAAACACAAACCTCAATAAAATTTCTTTTGTACACATTCACACGCACACAAACAACGCAAATGTTAACCCCCCCCGGCCATGGCAATAACCTTAAAGACCGAGCAGGCAACACCTCACTGACTTACAATGTAAAAGACAACAGAAGAGAGCAACAAGAATTAAAATATCAGATAAAAGGTAAGCTAAAAGCTAAGCTAAAAACTTCATTCTCTGTTTTAGTCCTAAGTTCAGGAATAACTAAAAGGCCGGTACCATTATAAGAATAATACATTTTCCATCTTGCTGGCAAGTTACTGAACTGTTATTGATCATTGCCTTTAGCGTGTTGCTTGGTATTGGTATTCTGATTTGTGTCATTGTGTGATTTGTTGCTCATTGTAATCATTAATGCACGATTACTTATTTTTGTAAATAAATGAATAATTTTAAGCATTTTTTTTGTTTATTTGAATAGGGACAAGTATGTTACATAAACACATGTCATATGCTACAACAATTTAGCCGAAGCTAATTCTCAATGTCCGTCCCTAGAAGGGCTTGTACAAACAAAATTAAACTTGCAAGAAATACAACTAAAAACAAATTAGAAATGGTCACATATCTGACCTCTGAATAAAAAGTTTTTAAGTTTGTTTAAAAAGGATCCAGTTTTACTCTCCCTTTAACTCAGAAAGCAAAAAAAACTGAACCCATGTTTCTTACAGTACCTTAAAATCTCTTTTTTTTTAAGAAAACATGTTTGCAGGAAATAACTCTAGTTCACTTAAAGTGGTCATATAAAAATGTATGAAAACAACATCAAAATATATTTTAGCATGTCGCTCACTGATATTTTCCATCGGTGGCTCTGACTTGAAGTCCTGTTGCCCTGCAGGTGTTGATTGGGCTCCTTAGCTTTACTGTCAGAGCCGTAATGAAGCCGATTTCCAGGAAGATTGCTCTGCACAGAAACACTGATTTCCTGCAGAGAAAATGGCCTCCAGTCATGCTTTAATTGGCATTAGTTAAGATATCCAGAGGAGATCTGATTTGTCTGCCGCCTGCAGTGAGCTGGAGATAAGCTTTGCTGCTCCTGCTCTGTTCAGAGAGAATAAAACGCTCCTGCTCTCTGATTTGTTTGAAGGAGAAACCAGGAGGATCACTGTCAAATATCTGCCTCTTTAAGTGGTGAATGTGGATTGATCCAACTAGGGATGTCATAATTATAGATATTCTAGGTACGATTATTGTTTGAGAAATAATCACGATTTTACGATAATCACGATTATTATGTTTTAATTTCACAACACTGGAAATGTATAAAATAACATGAAAACTCAGTTTCTGTTAAGTTTTTTTTTGTGTGTTGATGTCAAGAAAACAGAATATGGCAACAAAATAAACTGAAGTACCATTCAAATTCCCATCGGAAATGAGTAAAAATACCCTCTAATCTGGAAACAAGGAAAAAAAGCTGCAGTATTTATATGAATGAATATGTGAATATGAAAAGATACAAAATAAATTTGAGCTATAGGATTTCAATGATGACAATCAAACTATATTTACATTATTAAATGACGATATTTAGGAAGCTTTATGATTATTAATTGTAGCTTCTACTACCATGATTAATCGTGGAAATAAATAATCGTGACATCCTTACATCCAACACAACCTAATTAAATCCTTTTTAAAGTTCTATTTACACTGTTTGTTAGAAAGTGAATCATTTGTTTTCCCATCATTAGCAATAAAGTCTGTTTTTCTTCCACACAGCAAACTTTACTCAGGTTAATTTATGCCGTCCTGATACTGAGGCTGACAAATGTCTCACTCCCTGCAGCGAGCATCACACTTCATTCTAACTCATTCCAGTTCAATTAGCCACATTCCCAGTAGGTGCAGTCCATTAAGCAGCTTTTTTTATTCAGAATAAAGCACCGAGCAACAGGTTTAGCACTCTGTGAGCAAACACGCACCACATGCAGGCTGAGATTTGCTCCGTCACTAATCTGAGCTGTTTCTGGGGTTCGTTTCATGTCACGAGTAAAGGTCTTCCTCCTTTATTCTTCTTCTTGCTGCTGTGAATGAGTGTGCTGGGTGTCTGTACTGACCGAAAACCTGCTCATTGTGTACACATCAGACTTCGCTCGCTCACACATTACGAGCACAAAGTGAACACAACAAGTCAGAAGATAAAACACAGATTGTGAAGTTTAAACTTGCTCATTTCGTTATATTTGGATGTTTCTCTTATTAAGGGGCCAATATGATAAGTTAGGTCACCCCCTCTAATCTGCACCGTCTTGATTAGCTGCAAGGGACCAACGAGCGGAGGTTACCATGGCAACAGACGGGAGAGGAGCAGGCTCTCTGCCGTCTCGTTACCCGACGGCGCCCTGTTGCATGCTGTTTCTAAAACAAATCGCATTTGTCTCACAACACCTCGTGGCAAGGGCAGCCTGGGCTGCAAGTGTGTCGATTCCTTCATCACTGCTGCCGTTTTTATTCATCATGTCATGGTTTTAGAATAAATCTTAGATGTTGAAGATCCACTTGAAACGTGAGAGACTGCCATTTGGTCTTTCTCTTCGTACAGTAGAAAGATGTGAGATGTGTGTAGAGGAAATTTCAAGAGCACAGGTTCGGCCGGGATGCTGAACAAACTCACACATCGTTTTTTTTCCGCGCTCTGATTAGACTAATTGGCCAGTGTGGGTGGTGTGATCGATTACACATCTGAGATCTGACAGCCCTTTGAAAGGAGCTCAGACAGCTCCCCATGGCTGCATAATGAGGCTATTTTGAACATGCTTTTGAAGCAAGCTATATATCCTTGATAATACTTAGAACATATTTATTAGGGAACCACTTTTCTTTACAAAGACAGCAATTTTGTGGTTATGGATGAGTTACACGATATAAAAGAATTAACTATAGCAGAATTTTATGTTGTTTTCTAATTGATATGGAAAAATCACAGGGCTAAATGAATTTTTATGAGATATATTGATGGCTTGCAACAGAAAAGTAAGTCATCTCTACCGATCCTGAGATAAAAATATAACCAGCAAATATGAGACGAAAGTTTTTATCTTCATTCTGAGAATTTTGACTGAAGTGGAATGGTTTGGTGTCCAACGGTAGCAGCGTCGGGTCGGTCTTTCCCCAAAACCGCTGCTTCCTTCTGGGTCACCAGCAGGCTCAGTCTTCATCTCCCTGGTCTGTTCCTCTTTCCTCTGTTTTATCCAAGAAATGAAGCTTCAGGACTGATACAAGATGATAAAGCAAAAACAAAAATTATAAAAAAAACCAGCAAATGCTCACAAGCCTTAAAAATACAGCAATAAGATCAAATCTGTAGAAGTTTGCCACGGCCACTTTTGAAACTATACAAACATTTCCACTGAGCTTGAATTTTGTTCAAAATTTCATGGGTTTGGGGCAAGTTCAGGCTCCCAAACAGCAATTTATTCAGTCACCATGTGGAATTGAACAGGCGCTTCTAACCACCCTCAGACCTAAAAGAGGAGCTCTGAGAGCTTTGGTCTCCTGGGACTGAACCTGAAGGAGCCTTGGTTTACTATTTCAGTCAATAGAAGATCGATTGCAGGACTTGGATTTTATGTCCATGTCTAGTGTTGAATTAATACTGAAAATATAGGATGTCCTCATTTTCAGCCTTAATAATCTGGACCTTTGTGATCATCATTTGTAAGTAAAATAGTATTTACACCAGTGACAGTGATAACAGGTAAAGATAACATCTGATTATTCAAACAGTTTGATTAAAATGACTCTAAAGCAAAGCTGTAAGGGAAGATAAAACAGAAACTGGGAGATGCATCAAGTCAGTGTTTCCCAAAGTGACTTCTTAGCTGTGCATCTTCTACATATTAGAAAGATTCGCTTTACAATCTTCAAATTAAGTAGAAATCGGCTTTCAGAAAGGGGGAAGGTCATGCAGATGAGACTGGAAACTAGAAACGTCTAAGTATAGACATTCCCATAAGATTACTTAAAGGTCACCTGCCTCCTAGCTACTTTACTGTGTCTGCAGGGAGCTGATTGGATATTGATTTGGCCATTTCTCCATTCGATAGCCAGTTTGCAGAACCACAGCCAGATTTTTTTAAGTTATTGTTGCTAAGTTTGGGACTATAAGAGAAGTCTGGGACAGGTATGGTTGTTATTTCCTGCGATAGATGTCAACATGTTGCTTGGCAACAACTCAGCGAATGATGTTACACATGTAGCTAAATGATGCTGGATATGAACTTAATAACTGATCTTGGACATGCTTGACTAAATCACTTGTTATCATTTAAAGCAAAATGTGTAGTTTGGTTCACGTCTTCTCTTCTGTCCAGTCTGGTATAATTTGAATATATGAATATATATGAATATGAAGGCAACAGGGTTTATGCTGTAGAGGTAAAGGATTTTCCATTTTTGGGTGACAAAGGCAACCGTACAGTTAATGGGAACATGTACTGGGAATTTTCTGCCAGAACATCATCAGGTTTTCAAAGATTTTAATTGGAGTGTGGTTATCACAAGATAACAAGACTTTCATGTTCTCAAGATCAGCAAAACGATGGAGCTGACACCTAATCACCCGTCAGAACCAGTATCAGTAATTTATTCTAATGGTTTCCTGGAAACGATTTCAAGTAAGACCTTTTTGTTTAGTTAACAAAAATCAACCATTATTTCAAGAAAGCAATTTGGTTTTTTCAAGATATCATTCTCATTTATGAAATGAGAAATCATTCTCATGTTCCTGACAAATCTCTCATGTTTCATTTCAGTGTAAGAAAAGAACCACACATTTGTACAATCCGAAAAAAAGTTAGACGAATCAATGTAGCTACACAAAAATCACTGATGATTTAAGTGTCTGCTAGGATTTAAAATACTGAACCATCAGAAATTGGCAAAGTGCAATTTATATAGGATAGACCTGGCTTTACAAATCCATTTTTCTTTTACAGTCCAACCTTTGAAAAACTCTTCCTGTAAAGGAAAAAAACACTGAAATGGACTGGGATATAGGGCAGAGAATAAAGCTGACATCATTCTGTCCTGAAGTCAGACACATCTTTTTTATATTTATATTTTTCCCTCTATTGTACTACAGATTATTCATTGCAGCTGTTTGTAAATGTAACTATAATTTGGTGGCTTTTTTTTTTTTTACGGTGTTTAACTTCTACACTGGTGTCTATCTATGCACGTTTTACAACTTAAACCTGAAGGTTTCCATTTAAAATGAGCTTTTTTCACCAAAATGTTTCATTTCATATAGAAAACTTTACACACCGACCATCTGTTGGTGACACAATCTGGAAGGAGTCCTTTTTCCAGTTTGTGGCCAATGAGCTTTCCAGGAAATGCCAGGTATAATTGATCCTTTGGAGCGCAGTCCATGAAGCTTGGACTTGCATGTCCCCTGAGGTAACAGATCCATTAAGATGCTTTAATCCAGTTCATTAAGTAGAACTGAGGCTGTTGATTTCAGTCAGCGTGTCCCAACAGTGCAGTCTAGAAATGCACAGCAATGTAAGTCATTTGCAGAGTTGGGCATTTAATCTTTCATTGTTTGCATCTTTGTTTTATTACTCATTAGTAGTGAATGCACTGTGTCCTCAGCATACAGTATAATGACAGGGTGTCCGCGGAGTCTTAAAAAGTATTAAAAGTTGATAAATTGATTGTGGGAAAATTAAGGCCCTTAAAAAGTATTAAAAAGTCTTCATTGTGATATCATGAGGTATTAAATTTA
>JAVQJG010046448.1:0-19312 GCA_036024015.1 Craterocephalus amniculus
GGGACAGAGGACACCCTTGACGTGTGCCTCTTGAAAGGTTAAAGGGCTCTGATATAATACTGTTAGTTAAAACAGATGCTACCGAATTGTTATACAAGACTTTAATCCAGTTAGAAAAATAATGACCAAAGCCAAAGCGTTTGAGAACTTGGTGTAGATATTGATGCTCAACTCGGTCAAACGCTTTATCTGCGTCTAACGAGAGCACTGCTGTATCTGGATGTTCTGACTTTGCATATACAATATTGAGAACCCTGCGGACACTGTGGAAAGCTTGTCTTCCCTTAACAAAACCATTCTGGTCTGGATCAGAGAGAAAAGGCACGTACTTCTCAAGTCTACGCACCAGTATTTTAGCAATTATTTTAGCGTCAGAATTAATCAATGAAATTGGGCGGTAGGATTCACATTTTGTTTCTGATTTCCCAGGTTTCAGTATCAAAATTATAAGTGCATTACACATGGATGGTGGGAGTTTGCCAGAATTGAAGCTTTCCACATACAAGTCCAGCAGGGGAGATAACAACTTACTCTTAAAGATTTTATAGATGTCAATTGGTAGCCGGTCGGGGCCAGGAGCCTTTCCCCCTTTCAAATTATCAATCGCATCAGATATTTAAGCTAAAACACGCTCCATCTTTGACATTTTAGCGCTTGACAGCAGTGAATTTTGACCGACCGGAAGCAATTATCCCCAACGATGACATAGTTCTGGTTTTTGTGAAAAAGGTCTATTGAACTGAAGTGATGTACATTAGGCGGTACCTTCCTCCGCCATTTTGGCACCGTCACGAGTCTCGTGACTGCCGGAAAGCCCAATAATGGCCGACGACGAAGGGCGGAGAGGGGGGCTGTGAGTGTGGGGAGGGATGACTGACAGCCATTAAACTCCGAGCTACATGCTAACAAAGCTAACCCACAGCTGTCGGGAGCCAACCATCCAACAGAGGAAGGCGAATTAAAGATATGAAGCGCTGTAAGCGGCTAAAAACCGAGGTTGTGCTACGCTAGGCCTCGTTTTCCCGGATATTTGGCACCTGTCAATCAAAAGGACACGCCCACAATTAATGAAGAACTTTAGGATTAAATAACATCTAAACGGAGGCGCTAGAATTTTTTTCACTCCCCCCACAGTTGTCATGAAGGTAAACCTGACATTTTAATCCTAAAACGGTTTTTTGTACCAGGCTGTAAACATGTTTAAATCTGCTGTAAAGTTGGTGTTTTTAACATGGGAGCCAACGGGACATTGCTCTGTTTTGGAGCCAGCCCCTAGTGGATGAGGAGGGAACTGCAATTTTTTGCACTTTCGCATGTGTATCACTTTTCCTAGCGGGAGGTTGCCGCTTGGGCGGGACACCAGCCGCAGCTGCACGGGCACAAGAGCATGGCGGCCCAGGGAGACCTGGCTGAGACACCAGCCCCCACCACCAGGACGCACACCCCACCTCATCAGTCAGCAACAGCCGGACACCACCCCCAACACAGACGGACCCCCGGAGAGGAAACACTGGAAGGATCTAAAAACAATAAAAGGCAGGGTATTTAACGTCACAAGTAATAAAAAACAATCAAAGGCTGAATATAAAATACAAACTATTACGGAGCTAATTAAGACTTAAATAACTGAATATCAACTAAAAGCTAAGCTAAAAAGGTGGGTCTTTAACCAAGTTTTAAAAATATGAATGTTCTCTGCAACCCTGAAGCCTCAGCTTTCTGCATGCTGCACAACAAAGACGTTCCTGCTCTTCCAGGACACGTCAAGACACACCTACTCCCATCTCAGCACTGTCAAATCCCTCAGAACAGTTTTACTTGCTTTGACACCAAGTTTTCAGACTAGACGAAAGGACCAAAACACTACTCACCCATAGCCATTAACAAAAACAGACAAACTATGAAAACCAGCAAGCTTCAATACAAACTAAAACTGACAGCATGTCATCATAGCCTTACCTAAATTATTCAAAAAACACACAAACTACTGATAAATAACCAAGGCGAAACAAATATCCCAGACAAGCCCCCATTTATGTTACGACCCAGTTGTGTCTAGAGCCAGGGGTTGTGAACATAAGACAAAGAAAAAGAAAAATCTGTAAAAAAAAGCTCTTTATTTACAATAATATTTATAGACCATGGCTCAAAACACAAATCACTAAGAAAAGAAAGAAAGGCAAAACAATAAACACCATAACTAAAGTAAGAATAAACATGTGACGACAAGACAAGACAAAACTAAACCAACAAGGAACACAAACGAGAGCAGGTCAGCAGAAGCTGACCGGGAGGAACCACTGCCTGTGCAGCCTGCTCTGTGCTCTTCCCATGATGGAATGTCCGGAGTGGAGTTATATAGGTGTGGGTGACAGTGATGAGTAGATGTATGATGGATCCAGCAGCCAACCAGAGGTGGAGAGAGGAACTGTTGTCCAATCAGAGGATGTTTGGGTAGATGGCAGGAAATGGTAGACAGATGCATGTTGTTGAGTGGTTGATTAGGTTGTGGTTGGTCTTGACAGAAGCCGAATCCCTCCAGGCCACAGCCTGGGATGTAATATCCTGCTTCACCACACCTCACTCAGATTAATAGGTCGTTGGCACGGCTTTTGCAGAACTAACAAGGAGCTAATAAGGAGATCCATGCAATTCGCATCAGGTGTTTTGGAGCAGGAAAATGTCTCAAAGCAATGGGATGCTGCTTTCAAGGACCAACACCTGCCTTTCAGGGTTAAATTACAGTTAACATTCACATGTGATGGCAGCCTGATTCTCAGTGATATAATCCCCTTAGTTAGGGTTGCCCATTTTTTGTTAAACACAACAACTGCTTTCTAAATTAACAACTTAAATTTGAAAGCTAAGTCTCATGATTGTTTTCTAAAGCCAGTATAACATCATCCTTGATCAAAGCAACAGCATTCAGCATTCTTACCTTGAATAGCTGATGACAAAGATCTATTGAGGAGAAACATCTGTTTCAGCACAAATGCAACTGCTCCACAGAACCGTCAACTTTTCCACCTCCCTCTCTCCCTTATTTTTCATTTTCATCATTTTGATGTAGAGTTTAAGGCTTTCGTTAGGACATGTCAGTTGAAATTTCTTATTAATTAAGTTTGTTTCCAACTCGCTGTTTAGCAACCTGGTTGTTGGCTTTGCTAAAGTTCACACAGCAGTTCTGGCCAGCATTGGCTTCTCTGAAGTAAAATAACTATTAAGTCATTGAAAATAATAGTATAAAAACCCTCATCAGACATTAAGGCAGTGCTACCTTCCAACCTTTAAACATTGTGACTCTGATTCACATACAGTCACATATACGTGAAAGTTCCTAGGGTTGTCATCACTCTGCGACATCCCAAGGCTGAGGTACACTTCACACGCTAGTAACTGGATATCAAGGTGTTGGCTATCTTCAATGCAGACCATGGCTGATGATGATGAAATGCAGGGAAAGCAAGGGAAAAAAAGGAAAAAGTGACAGAACAATGAGATGAGACAAGAGTCAACATTGGAGTGGCTTGGCTGGAGAAAAATCAGAAAGGAGACAGGATGCAAGACGAATACTAGCTTTTGTTCGTGTGACAATCTGCTTGTGGAACTTGTGGAGCTTTGACGATGTTCTTGAATGTCCATGTTGTGAATTTGACTTTATATTGTAAGAGACCTCACCATACTGACAAGAGAAGGGTACATGAAAATGTAGCAAAACATTGATGTCTAAGGGTTTTGCATGGTCATCCAAGTCATTTGGCCAGATGTTTGATGAAACATCAAAATCCTGCATGCCACTACTTTGCATCCTGGTTGCAGCATTTTCCCATGTGACCATTCTGGACAATGGTTTTGATTTCATTAGGGGGCTATACCAGATCAGAGAAGGATCCTAAAAGCTTTTTTTCTCCAGAAACCGCACAGGCCAGTTGAGTCCAGCATTAAGTTCAGAAACCAGATCAAATTACTCCCTGTGCAGACTCCAATTTATATCACATCGCTACATTAACATAACCAGTGGCTGCGGGCCAGAAGTCGACCAGCCAGAGGAATTGAGTCATGGATAAAACACAAATTGTTATTACACTGCAAATTTTAGAGAACATCACAGCCAATTTTTTTTATGCCGGAGTGATTGGCGGAAGATGGAGCATAGCGGATCGCATTGAGTTGTGCTCACTGGAATTCCTGGATAAGCTATTGCAGGCAGATGTGTTGACAGTGTGCTGCTCACACAGAGACGGGTCTGGAACTCACTTTTTTCTGACTTGTTGGACTGAAAAATGCTAATATGTCAGTATAATCTGTTCCAACTAGTAAGCAGTTTGTGTAAAATGTATCTAATATTCTTCTTTGAGGTAATGATTGTTGTCCATCTTCATCATGGGAGAACTGGTGGTGAAAATTAGGTAACACAGATAAGGAATGACTTCACTATTTTATTCCAGAAGGGATTGGAAATCAACTATATACTACAAAAGATATTACAACAAACCAAGAACGCTCCTGTTCTTGGTACACAAAAATAGTACACATCTGCTTTGTTAACACCCCTTAACAACCCCTTTGATAACCCCTCCTAACTCCTCCTAATTAATTTCTAAACTATCAGGGGAAGACAGGGGGATGCAATACCAGCGTTTTCGGCAGCTTTTAGGGACCCAATCATTTTCAATCCAAACTCAATCCAACTATTTATTAACCTCTTTTCTTTCTTGTTGGAAAATCTGTTCCTAAAAGCTTAATTATTGTGTTTTTCTTGCTACTAATAATTTTGCTAAATGCTGTTTTTTATCATTCCTCAAGCATCAGATTTCTGGAGTTTAGTCTCATGAACCCGAGGGTTTCATTTTTATTCAAATTCAACTAAAATAAATCCATATTAGGAAAAATATGCATTATATCTTCAAATTCAGCCTTGTTGAGGATGTGTGAATCTAAACAAGTATGCTTAGAGCAACAGACTACGACGAAACACAAGACTTAATCACACAATCAAATATAACAGTTTTTTCAAACGTGAGTGAATAAGAATGGATATTTTTTCTTGGAGCAACTGTTTATAGTGGAGCTTATCCCTGGAATTTTGGCATGGCACTGTCTTTGGTGTACACCCACGCAGTATCTTTTTTGCAAGCTGGTAGCCCACTCAGCATTCTATATTTCTCTATATGGTGTGAGAGGAAACTCAGTGCAGACCCCACAGGAATGTCGATTCCTACTAATGGTGGACTTGAAGTGGCTTCTTGCCCCAAGTTCAGAAAAGAAAAGAGGAGTAGTAGAATAAATTCAGGGAAGACTACAGGCTTAATGTAGATCTGTCATCAACTGGCTGCAGATCAAAAGAGCAGCATTGGCAGGCGGAGCACAGAATACACCGGAGCCTGCGATCTATGCCTGGCTCCAGGCAAGGAGTGTGTTTATTGCCTTTCCTATGTGTATGTGTGTATTTTTGGGTGGAGGGTAGAGAGGTGTGGGCACATTCATAATGTCTCAAGGCGAAATTCTGACATGTGAAAATGTCACCAGAATCTGAGAAACAGAAAAAGAGAGCAATTGTGATGAACAGACACATGTGTGCTGGAAGATGTGGGATTTAGAGACTACGGAAAGCAGAATCTTTTCTCCAAGTGGGAGACTGGGTGGAATGAAACAATGGTACAAAGTCAGATGCAGGCTTTCTTTATTGTACACCTTTGCAGTATCAGCATTCTACTAATGAGGAGATTCAAGGACATGTCTAAATAATGGACTACTGGTGATTTTATTTTTGTTCCTTGTTCATTACAGTCATAAAGGTTGAATATTGTGTTCTCTGAACACATGAAGAACAGAAAAATGTCTGTATCTATAGTCTGAACTGCTTTGGTTGCTCAGAACATAAAAGTGACATCAACATTAGTGACCACTGAAGAGGTACTGTTAGGGAAATTAAATTAATATTTTTGGTTTCCTGCACTGCTCTGAGAAACCACAAAGTCTATTTTGTTCTTGCTCACCATAGTACATCATCAGGTGAATTGGATTGAGGGAATAGAGATATAATAAACAAAGATGATAAAAAACAAAAGCCACCCCTGTTAGATGGACTAGCAAAATGTACATCTCTTATTCTAGTTTGTTTTTAACAGTAATAAGGAAAGAAATATGCCAGTGGGACATTTGAAAACCGCTTGAGATCTTTTAAATGTTACGCAATAGTCGCTAAACGACATGTCCCCTTTCGTATGTTTTCACCTTATAGTTAGTCTTTGTCAGTTTATTAGACAAGACATTAAATGTTACAGTGACAGTTTTTCCTCACTTGATACTTTATCCTGGGTTAAGCTTGAGAAGGTGGACTGATTCACTGCCTTATGTTATATCATGAATGTAAGACATGTAACTAGAATGATGCAGCTGTAATTTCATGAAACTCCATGAAATTACTTCAGCAGTTGCAGAGCTCCTGGGGAAGTTTCACATGAGCATGTTTAAGTTCTCTAACAGACAATTAGCATAAATGACATACCTCAGCCTATAATTTATTAATGAAAATAAATATAAACAGAGCTCATCCGCTAGCAAATAAGCAGTGTCTTTAATTAGCAAAACATTTTTAAAGTTGTTTTTGAAGGAAAAACATTTTTTGAAATAAGTGACCCAGAAAAATCACTGTATTCAAAGTGAAGGCTCAGTACTCCATAAACATAAAACTTAACTTTAATAGTATGCGACCTACCAGTTAAAAGAAAAAATCCTCCAGTTATTAAAAAACTTAGCTAATTAGCTTTTACAGGCTATACTCTACCAGTTGGATCAAAATATCAAAGATTTAGGGACTTTTTTAACTTGAGGAAAGTTAACTATAGCTTGATGGTTTTTCTTCTTTTTCTCGTTTTCCATCTTTTTTCTGACCTAAAAGGATATGTGTTGTTTGCTTAATTGTTTTGTTTTTCCAGAGGAGGGGGTTCTGCGTGCTCGCTGCATGCTTAGTTGGACACATTAGGAGCAGAGCAGCGAGGCACTAACTGTGCTCTGCTTACGTAATGTTGGGGTTTTGTATAGTAATATACATTATAGACTACTTGCAAAAAGTTTGCAACATTAAGCTATCGAGTGACATTTAGCTATCGATTGACATCACTCACACATGTTAGAAATATAAATAACAGTAAATAATGAATTCAAAAAGATAGTTTTCAGAAATTAACTGCTCTTGGGAGCCCCCTTCTGGTGACAAGGTCCCTAGCAGGCGCTTAGTTCCTTTATGCCTGAGGCCGCCTCTGCTCTCTGTATGTAAGCTGATGTACTTGCAAAGTTATTCCAACTCAGTAACTGATTTGCAGTGTGTTTTTTGTATATGAAGTGTCTTTACACGTGTTGGCCATTGTAATTTTTTTCATTTGAAAGTTTAATTAAAATGTGAAATAGTACATGTATTATCTTGACAAATAATGCGTAAAAATCAGGCTAACCCTAACACTGAATAAAAGTTTGTTTTCCAACATACTAATCATTAATTTGGCTAAAATAGAAGCTGTGAGTGATACAAAATAAAGAAGTGCTTGAGAGTTGTAGGAGCTTTAAAAGACCCATGCTTAGTTTTTTATCTATAGCTCTAAAATGTTTTCTAGACTGTTGCAATCTCTAACAGAAGCAAATCCCCACTTGTACCGAGCCTAGCGGACTATCTAAGTTTTGTAATGCTGACTAAGTAACACAATTTTATTTTCTGGTATGATGAATGAAATTGACCCTTTGTCCACAACTTGATCTAAATATACACTGAGTCATCTGTTCGCCTTAACCCACGTCTCACTCAGCCCAGGTCCAAGTGCTGCATGCCTCCTGTAACTTTTAGTTCTTACTGTCTTAGAAAAGTATTTGAGGGCATCATTAAAAAACTGTTCTTCATGTCAAAATTTTGTATTATATTTACCATGATAAGATTATTTTTGTGTCAGACCCAGGCATGTAAAAATGGGACACACTTGCTACACAAAAATCTGAAATTTGAAAATGTATCTTTCGACCATTAAAACGATTACTTACATATTTTTTTGTTTCTACAGAACCACACTGCCAAGAACTATTCCCGCTATATTAAATAGAAAATGCATTTTTCATAAACACAGCTCATATGTGTAATTTGCATGCAAGTGTTGCATGCAAACTCAAAAATATTTCCTCTCAAGTAGTAACTTGGCCTGAAATAGCACAGCAACATAAATATTTTATGGTTTGCTTGTAGCATTGTCCAAAACATCTTATTTCGGACTTACTGGCCAGACTCAGTTGCTTTTTGACTCAAAGCTGTGCGACCTGATAAATGTGTGAGTCAGTGAATTACTAACAACAATCTAACCAGCACTTGCTATAGAATGCGTTTTTGTTTCTTTTTATGTTATAAGATGTTTGTGCTTCCTACCATGTATGATAGTGATAAGCAAAATGAAATGAGAATCTGATTTTAAATAATACCACTTGATGCTCTTTAAAAAAATAAATAAATTCTTATTCAGTGCAAAGTGCGTCATTGAACTGGTAAAATACTCAGTCAGACTGGAGTTATGATGCAAACGCAGATGTTCAGGCCAAAGAAGCTGAGGCAAATGACAGGGGCCAGCAAAGGAAGAAAATCCTCTCTGACAACAAAGGTGCAAGCACTGCTCACTATGTGCTTTAGTCTGTAGCCTGAAGAGTTTGTAATATGCAGAAACCACACCCCGACATTGCTAATCTTACTCCAAAATGGTAGTTCAAAGGTACAAGGGTGAGAGAATATGCACAAAATAATTCCAGTGTTTTCCTCTGTATTTGTTCAGTGTTAAAGGGTGTGTGCGCATCTGTGTGTTTTCATATACCCCAACTCAATGTCAAACCTATTTTCAAACCACTGATTCAGCTAGTTGTAGAGATATACAGTGGTGGCGCCACTGCTAACCTTTGGAGATTACGGTGACATTAAAAGCTGCATACGGTGAGTGGAGGGACCCAACCTCTCGGCGCCTCATCTGATGCAAATGTCCTCTCTCACCTCTATCAGCAAAAGTAATTATGGCAAACCGCTGTGACATCTCAGGCTGTGCAATTGGGGGGGGAGTACCAACTGCAGGTCCTAGAAAAACATCAGTCTCCATAGGGTAAGGAGGAGACAATTATCTTCTTGTGTGAAAAGGTGGAGTCAAGAGAGGAGCCCTTGATCCTGACAATCCGAGCTCCTCGAACTCAATGATTGTTTGTGACGGTAGCATTGAGAGACTTCGTCAAGAGACTCATACTGTACTACTGATAACATGCTTGATGTCCAACATATAAATGTTATAAATAGTAGAAGTTGTGTTTCTTAACAGAACAATCAATTTTCATTGATATATCAGCAAGTATGTGTCTCTATTTTATGATGCACTTTCCTAGTCGCTGCACCAACATGTAACAGGTAAGCAGATTAATTACCACTGCAGTAGTCATAAGACATATTTTAATAAAATGCCTGAGCTGCTAAACATGAAAAGGGACTCATCCATACACAGAAACTTAAAGGAGCTAAAAGCGAGAATTCATTTTTTTCACACTGAAGGAATTAAAAAATCTCTGCGTGAAGAACTGGGTGTGTGGATGCGGATAAATATCGGTCTGGCATTCCAAAGGTGGAGAGAGCTGCAAGACCGAAAAGGACTCCAGTGGTAGCCAGTCGCTGCTACCTCTCTCTGCAGACAGGCTGCTGCTGCTTTAAGAAGTTGCATCAAAATAAAAAAAATAGCTTACATTAAAACGTGTATGTTTTGGATCATTATGATGAATAATTAGAATAAAGTGTGATTCTTAGTTGAGCTCATGTTCTGCACAAGCAGAACCCATCATGAACTAGTCATATTTGCATTAGTTTTAGAAAATACAAGGTGAATTATATCGTGTTATAGGCCTACTTAATTTTAAACATGCTCTTGACTTTCTCAGGCTTTGTTTAAGGATTATTTGTGTCATATAACTGGGTATGTGAAGACATGTTGTTTTTGTTCAGTGTCTTTATTTTAATATGCATTCATTTTTACTATGTAACACACTTTGTGTTGCCTCCGCAGGAAAAGTGCTTTATAAATAAAATTTCATTTGATTTGATTTTGGGATGTGTATTGTGATGTGACCATTCATAAGATTATTTGGTAGTATTTATGTTTGGATCAAAATGCAGCATTTAAGGTCAAATTCAGATGTGTGATATGCAGGCTTTTTTAAAATAATGTTTCTTTTCTAGCCATTTGTCTCCGTTGTAATTGCTGCCACTATACCAGGGGTCTCAAGGTCAAATTGCCCAAGGGCAACTGATGATACTTTCATCTCATAAAAGGGCAACATCAGTATTCAAGTACAAGAAAAAAAGTGCAATTTCCAAACATTTATTTTATTTTAATGTATTAACAGTTCACACATTTAACAAAATCAAATGCAAGCAGCAGTTTATCCATTATTTTGTATAGCTGAATTAATAAAATTAAAAAACTTGCGCTGAAAAAAAACTCTTTCTTTCCCCAGAACCCACATGCTGCATTTACTTCTATCCAGGCACCAACAGCATTTCTGCTAACAAAGGTCAGCTACATTGGCCTGAAAGAGGACACAGCTTAAACCGTGAGTACAGCTTCAAGATGGTTACCACTATGGTTCGACCTGTACTTTCATATATTAAGTATCAAGTTCATAGTGGAGAAAAGCTTCTCACAGAGACATGCACTTCCAAAAAGGCACATCAGATGAATAAACCTCTTTGTGAGCTTTGTTCAACTCCTACGTCATGTCCACTAAGAATCCAAGGTCCATTACCAATTTGGTATCATCAAATTCAGGAACATTCATTCTTCCATGAATTTTTTCACCTCTGCTCTTAAGTCAAAAAATGTCTTCAGAAAATTTCCCCTGCTTAGCCAGCATTCCTAAGTGAAATAAAGGCTGTATGTTCCCTCAGTTTCCTGTAAACTCCTGGATCGGATGTCATTTAAATATTTCAGGACCACAAACATAACATGTTCATCTTTGCTGCAGAGTGCCTTTTGCTGTATCATATAGTGCCAAAAACCATTGGATATGCGTTTTCCTAATCCATCTTCCGTTGTACCAGTGCAACCAGCAGGTGGTTTTTACCAATCATGCATGGGGCTCCATCATCAGTGATGCCGACCAGTCTGTTCCCCACCGCATCACACATAGTTTTGCCAGATGAGATTGACAGTTTCCAGCCCAATCGCAGCTTAAGACCAGCCAAAACCAAATTAACAAGTTTCTATTCTCTAGACACAAGATATAGGCAACTTGCAGTAGGTCATTTTTTGGAAACTGTACTTCAGGTAATAGCTTTTCTTCTTTGGCTATTAACTCAGGGACCACGTAACTTGCTTCAACAGCAGTCTAACCATCCTTCTAGACCATGTGGAAAACACTGTAGTGAGAGGTTAATCCTCGGTGTAGCTACTCTCTTTTATTCCTCTCATCTCCTGCGTATTTTTCATACTGCTGCATGCTAAGTCAAGAAATGGCATTGGAGATTGCATTTTTTAAAACTGCTACTTTTTAATTGCCTACCAGGCAACTTGGACGTCAATTGAACTCAACAAAATATACTGAGATGCTGGACGTTGTCTTTCATCGCTCTTGAAATAATTTGGGTTCACTGTCCACCATTCTTTTCTGCTTGAATAGCAGCATCTTTTGTTGTGGGGGCTGTGAGTTTGAGACTTCACTTCCAGTCATACAAGGAACTGCTCTACAACTGCAAGGCACTAGTTTATGTGGAGTTGGAATATAGTGCAACAGCTGTACTGATACTGAAAGGGTGACAGGACAACATCATTCTACTGATGTTCTACAATATGGATTCCATTTCAAAGTTGGCAGGGAAGAGATTTAGAACAATGTTTCCATGCAAAACCCAAAATATTTTCTTTTGTGTATTTGGAAAAATAAATGCGTAGTCAGAAAATGAATATAAGACTGGAAACAATGTATTTTGCACGGCAGGCTTGCATTTTGCAGTGAAACTTTACGACAATACACCCTATGTCTGCACAGCCTCCTCAGTGGACTGGAAGACGCAACGCGACTACTGGAGATGGCAACTGTGTGTTCAAGTTATGTGTGAACTGACAAAAGAAGCAGAAGTGGCCTACTGCTTTATGTGACTCTAGATAATAAATCCTTGAAGTATTGGGATAATATTGATTGGGAGTCATTCCGGTCTGTATTAGTTTTGGTGAAGAAAGTCCACACTGTAAAGCCGAGTGGTGAAAAATATGGTTCCCTACCTGGGAATGTTTTTACAGAGGATACTCTTCTTCTCAGGAGGTGACATTTACATATCCTGATTATGAACTTGATTGTTTTACACTAAAGTCTTGCCTTTGACAGCTCAAGTTAACTTTCGACCAACGTGAAGCATCAGCTCTCTCTGCTGTAAGTTTTTGCAGGACTCTGTCTCTTGCTGCACAATCAGAAAATTACAATTTCCCCTGTACAAACAACAAAACTACAAAGTTTCCAAATATCTTTTGTCTGAACAAGGCTTTCTAAAAGATTAAAATATATCTCTGCCAATTTTTGGACAAAGTCCTCCCTATATAAATGTTATTGTGAATGTGTGAATCTAATTAAACTCCACCTTGGAGCCAGCTATGATGTTTATCAAAAGCCTTTATTCTTTTTTCAATGCTTTAGTTTGGTTGTTTTTTAGTACTTTACCTGACATAGGGTCTCTAGTGCTCCACTGCTGACCCTGCTATTAAGAGTCAGTGAGCTGCAGTGGCCCAGAGCAGCTATCGCTAACCTCCAAGCCCCCAGCCGTCACTGCTGCCTTTGCAGAACAAGTCAACTGGGCTTTGAGCCCAAAAAAGTTGACTTGTGCAAGTGTCATGCTTCTGTACTGGGATCCCTGGTGCCTCAGGCTGAGCCCCCGTACGTTATTCAGCACACTTCTGAGACTAAAGGTCACTGTCTAAAGGTTGCCCTTAGAAAGTGCCATGTGGTCTTTGAGACTTTTCAGTAGCAACTACATTTACATTAATCTGAAAGTGACTGCATTTGAAAAATTTCTCTTTTTCTATAATATGATGAAAAAGGGCAAGCTGCGTTGGATTTATGTAGTCTATCCAGCATGAAATGCCTATGGATTATAGCCCTAGCAAATTGTGATAATCAAATGATGCCCAGCAGCTAACAAGTTCTGAAATGTGGGGTATATTTCTCCATCAGACAATTTTTAACTGGCTGAAACAAAGAGAAGGGAATTCTGACCCCCAGTTCCCAAACAGCAAATTTTGGGAGTGCACACTCCAGGCTGTGTCAGCAGACAATGACTTTACTGTTGAGGCACTCACTGCTAACCCCACCAATCTCAGAAGCTGCTGTGGTCAGAGGAGTAAAGGCTGAATTTTGTACTATAGTGATCTATGTAACACAACTTCCCAGCCAAATTTCAAGTTATTCTTTCGAAATATATTTTTTCTGAAAAGATATCAGCCTTCTCGATTTTTCAAAAAGAGATTTCTAACCACAAACGTTTAGTTCTGTACAGTGATACATGTAGAGCACTACTGAAAATGTCGTACAACCATTTTTCTATAACATTTCAAGATGGAACATTTCAATCCTATCTTACTTCTGCAGTAGTGGAAGTGAAGGTGGTATGTACAAATTATAAGAATGGGACAATTCTGAAACTTAGATGAAAACCTCAATACACATATTGTGACCATATATAAGCCCACATCAATCACTTACCATTGCACTAGTGGGAGATGTTTGCAGAAGAACAGTTTTAAAAGTCAGAAGATGTGCTGTAGCTCAGTAAAGTCATTTGAATCAGGGAAATCATAATATGTGATATCCATGAGAGAGATTACTTCATTGCTGTAGCAAAAGCGAACTGGCTTTTGAGAAATAGCACTTGGAATTGGTACAATTGAACCATCCAGTTGTTGATTTTCATTTCAGATTAATGGTTAATCATTTCAAATATTTAAAGCTGTTGCTTCTTTAAGCTGACAGCCCTGCAAAAGCACCCCTTGCTCATGATATATATGTAACTTTAGCATGTTTAGATTTTTGTTTATATATGGTAATCAGTGTGCACATGTTGAATTAAATTTGTTGACACAATATCTAAAGTATATTGTTTATTGTTTTATTTGACATCTATAACGTGAAATGTGTCCATGTGTGTGTACTTTTCTTTTTCCATGCAGCAAAAAAGAAAAAGATCTCAATGAAACACAGAGGTTGGAGAAATATTGGACTCTAGGACATTGTTGTTTAAATCAAACCTGCTCTTGCACATCCCTGCAAAGTGACAAAAATGACAGAAGAAATACTTCTATTTTCAGAAGTGTAAGGAATGCATCGCAGGTTTCATAATGAAAATTGAACTGCTGAAGTCAGTTTAAAAAGGTAGCTGGTATAATTGAGGTGTCAGTATGTTGAGCTGTTGAGTGTTGGAAATATGTCAGTGTCATAAGTGAGCTGAAATATTTCTCCTTCTAGGATTTCGGGTTTAAACAAACAAAATAAAACTTGCAGTAATAATTCTCAATATGTGTGGGTTGAATGGGAGCGATCATCCATCCAGTGCAATTAGTTATTACACTGAGGGAGGAAAAGCATCACATTCATTATGTGAAAATATGGCCACCGTGAAGAAGCCTCTTGAATTATAATGAAGAAGGCCCCTTGATAACCATGAATTCACCAATTAAGGTTCTCATATAATGTGATTATATGCATTTTAACGACTAGTTTTGCAGCAGAAACACACACATTTTCTTTTGGTTTCGAGGAGCTTTCCTGCTTGCAATTGAAGGAGAAATTAAGATAATTAAAGCTTTTGCTGTTCTACATATAATCCAATGCGGAACAATGGAGAGAAGGAGGGAAAAAGTTGTAATGAATTTTAAGGCTTTGTCCTCTTCTGTCTCCTCTTCTGCTCTCATTGTTTGTGATTATGGTTGGTAAGGAAAAATTGCCTTTTGACTTTTTAGACTTAATTTTGTCAGCATCACTTTTGAACAATGTTGCAGTAGCTGGCCCTCTTTATAATTGGATATGTATCTTAAACAAATGCTGTCCTTAACCAAGAAAAATTAAACCAGTGTTAAAGATGTATAAACCTCAGGTTTCCCAGTGTGTTCTTGCAACTCAGAATCCTTCCTGCTGGCATGACCTTATTTCCCTTTTAACAAAGGACTTTGAAACATGACAGCTATTTTAAAGCAGGAAGAAATATCTCCTAGAGATCAACTCAATGCATCTGCCTACATTATGTATGATGTATGTATGAGAAAGAAAAAGAGAGAAAGCAGAATAAGGCTGGCGAGCTCCCTGACTGAGCTTTTATCATCCTTAAATGTACCAAAATGAGTCTTGGGGAAAAGGAAGTCATGTGGCTTTTGAAGAATTAATAAGCCTGTCTCATTTGAATGTGTCTTGCATCTCGGACAGCCTGTGGAAGCCCCAGTTCCACACTTTCCTGATAGAGCCTTTGATGGTAGTAGATAATGCACAGCGACTCCCAGGGAGCGAGGCATCAGACAATGGGGAAGAGCCATTTGAGGCTGGCTTCGCTGATCGTTATGGAGCTTCAATATCTGGCACAGTGGCGTGCACAGATAGAAACCCGGTGGTGCTAGAGCACGTGCTCTTTGCCCAGTAGGCCAAACAAGTGGCTTTATCGACGTGATTATTTTCTAACAGTGTTTCCTGAACTGTATGTGGCTTATTTTGACATGATCATGGACAGCCCTTCCCCTCCACACCCACACACCCAGGTCAACACATAAAAGAAACGATTATATTGTTTGCCTCCCAAGCCTCAATTACTAGCTATTTGTTTCTGTTGTGAGTTTGCCTCAGTCTGTTTCATACAGTGCCAAACAGCAGCGCCTAAATTAGCCTGCTTCCCACCTGCTAATAAGGTAGATGCTAACCTGATGACCAAATTCAAATTAAAATGAATTGATTTATAGAGCACTTTTTATACATATAAGCAACACAGTGCTTTTCATTCAAAGAAAAACTGTGATCAACAGTTCTGAAATCACCCGGCTAATCAATCTCACACTGACATACATTGATGCACACACAACCCCTCCTTCTGTCTCTTCAAATGAGCAAAAATGTTCACAGAAATCGGGCTTGATTCTGCAGTGAGGAATAAATATGTTGGGGATCCATTCACACTAGGATCACCACATAACCAATGTTGGTGGAATTTTTCATTTGGTAAAGGAGGATCTAAATAAACACTTGACAAAATGCAGGTTAAAGGGATACTGTGTAACTTTTGACCACTAGAGGGTGTTGAACCTGTAACTTCCCACAGGCCATAAAACGAAACAGTTTCCATCCTAGTTTGGAATCCTGTTATAGGGCGCTTTGACCCGCTGATAGTAAGGTCATTTGGATTCAGGAATTGTTCAAAGGTCCTTGATCCTTCAATTTTGTCATTGAAGGATCAAGCCCTACTAGTTGAGGGATGTGACTGAGTGCTTTCTCCTAGTTGTTAAGATAACGTATGTATCTCGACCAATTCTTGCCATTCGTTCTGAATGGGGTGGGGGTGGGGTAGCTTTGAACAGAGCATTGATTAAAAGGGGATGGGGCTTATCGGAAAACACGTAGTACTATAGGATGCGTTAATGGGAGGGGGCGGAGCTTAGAGGAAGTTCCTCTTTCAAATCTTGTCAGCTTTCCAAATATTACCAACAAAGTTTGAGCCTTTTTTGAGGGGGCAGTTACCTTCTTTTGGACTTTGGACTCATTTGAGCTGCTTTGTTGTTTCTCTCACAAGATGTGGTAACACTGCTCACAGCAGCATCTTTGGAAAAATAAGAACTTTGACCTTGTTCACTTTTTCAACTGTGAACTAGGTTGAACCATTTGAATTATGAAATGTCAACTGATGTAGTCCATTTTAAAATTTCATATCTGAACTGTGAACTTGAACTTGAAGTGAAACTTTCCAAACACAGCTTACATTACAATCTGCTTAAAGATTATTTCAGAATGTCACACGATGGAGCAAAGAAATATCCACCTACTCATCCTCTCAATGTTGTTTTCCAGTAATATTTTAGGTGCCTAGCTTTATAAGTAGTCGGGTAGGCCTGATATCGCATAATTACAATCCATGAGGGATATAACATTATTCTAAAGAAGATGCTCATCCCTGATGCATGTAGTTCCATATCATAGTTTGCATCCCCTTTTCCCACCTGTCATGTTTCTTTCATGTCTGGAGAAGTAGGAGTGATTAGTGCTATTGTGATGAAAAACTCCATGCAGAAAATGTGATGAAAGCCTGAGTTACAGCCTCAAAATGGGCTTCAACAAACAAAATAATTGGGCAGAGGTGCTACAGGAACCGGTACGTACCTATGAGCCTGTGCCAAGCAATTTTCTACTCGGCTACTCATATCCTACAGGAAATGACAAAAAAGCACTCCCTGCCTTTGCTGAGGACAATTTTGTGATTATGGGGTTGATACGTACATTCTGCAATTTGATAGCAGCCACATCTGTCCTTTGTAAGACTGGTTTGGCCAGCTCATTTTGCTCCACTCACTAAGAGAGTCCCATGTCCTTTCATCCTACTCACTGTTTATAGTACCGTATTTTCCGAACTATAAGTCGCAGTTTTTTTCATAGTTTGGCCAGGGGTGCGACTTATACTCTGGAGCGACTTAAGTGTGAAATTATTAACACATTATTACCGGTATATCATTTCACGTGTTATTTTTACTCTAAACCGCAAGAGGGCTGGATGAGGCTGACGTAAGCGACATAGAAGAAGAAGCGCCACATCTTCTACCTCCGGAGTTAGCGGAGATGTTTAAAAGTGACACCGAGGATGAAGATTTCATCAGATTTTAGTTATTGGGAGTGACACGGATGGTTTGCAAAACTTCTTAGCATGTTATTTATGCTAAAGTTATCTGAATAACTCTTGATATGTTATGTTAACATGCCAGGCACGTTCTCAGTTGTGTCATGTAACTTAAGCATACCGTACAATTATTCAGCCTGTTGTTGCCTCTATTCTATTTTTATTTTACAGTAAATTGCCTTTCAAGATGACATGTCTGTTCTTGTGTTGGATATTATTAAATAAATTTCCCCCAAAATGCGACTTATACTCCAGTGCGACTTATATATGTTTTTTCCTTCTTTATAAAGCATTTTATTACTCCGGAGCAACTTATAGTCCGGAAAATACGGTATTCCCTTCTACTCATGTCTTTCGGCTGAAACAACTCCTGATGTTTAGAAAAAAATGTCTGAAAAAATTACCTCAATTTAATTGCTTGAATAAATCTGGATAGCAATCTCAAGTTTTATCGAACCTAATATTTCATTTTTATTTTCAATCATAATGGAGGACAACACAACACAATTTTTTGCTGTTGAGTTTGCTCAAAAAGTATTAGCAGCTGTTTGCTTTATCTTTTAAAATCTGTTCAACAACCCAGTATTTATTTTGGTAGTTCATCCAGTTTTTATACTTTTCCAAGAAGGATCATCAATCTGTTACAGAGTGTCAAAATTATTAAGCAATTAAAGGCAAGTTTAAGTACAGGACAATTAAAGGTGCTTTATATGAAACATTAAAAGCATTACTACAGCAGGGTGCAGATGAAGCATTAAGAAGTATATAAAAAAAACTTAAATAAAACAGAAGAAAAAGAGAGCCCCTTGAAGCTGCAATGTACAACTATTATAAAAGTAACTTTTTGTCATATTTTATAAAACTGACACTATGTCCAGACAGTAGTGCATGAGACTAGTGATCTGTGAATAAAAACAGGTTCCACTAGTCCCTCCCACCACCTCTACAGCGATTTGCAGGAATCCACCGCGCCGGTGAGAACATCCAACCAGAACGAGATGAGTGTTTGATGTAGAGTCTGACATCTGTCAATCACTGGTGGCACGCGCTGCGAACCGCCCCCTCCCTCTGCTAGCAGCTAGCTATGGTTAGCTCCGTCAGGCAGCTCCATGAGCGGTACCACGGCGTTACCCCGTGTTCACACCAGACAGCGGAAAAAATTGTACACGCGTACAAACTCAATGTTAAGTCAATGTGTCACAAGGTGAAAGAGCAGGTGCTGCCAGAACTGGACTGTGTCCCACTAGCTTGGTTTTAGTGTGGTTTTAGTGTGTTTTTATTTCATTTTTATTTGCATGTTTTAACTTGTTTTTATCCCAAGCTAGTGGGAGTTTTAATGAACTGATTGGCAGCACCTGTGGAAGGACTCCTCCCCTGCCAATTAAGGACACTATTTGAGCCGGT
>JAVQJG010046451.1:0-11166 GCA_036024015.1 Craterocephalus amniculus
TCTATATAATGTCTGCCTCTACTCTGACTCACAACCTGAACCATCTTAGACAAGTTTCATCATCATTTCTTTTAATTGTCTTCAGGAATAGTTTTCCAGACTTCTCTCAGGACTTTCCAAAGCTCTTCTTTGGATGTTGGCTACCTTTTGTTCTGTTGTGTCAAGATGATCTCTCACTGCTTCAATAATGTTGAGTTCTGGGCTCTGGGGAGGATTCATCACTCCATAAGACTTGTTGCTGCAGATTTTCATCCCACTTCTGGTGTCATTTGGCAAACCTCAGCCTTTTCTCCCTGTTCTCCTTCATTAAGAGTGACATCTTGGAAGCCACCCTTCCATGGAGACCATTTCTGATGAGGCTTTAGTCAACAGCAGATATATCAGATGAAGGTCTAGACACATCTCTCAGGTCCTGTGTCAGGTCTTTCCCCATTTTTCCCACTTCTTAGAGACATAAATGTCAGATAGTTGTAGAAAAACTGAACGACTTGCTGACATATGACAAGTTTTCTGCTAACAGCTCTTAGGAATCACCTTGTAGCTGCAAAAATACTATTATATGTCTGTCAAACTAATTGGGATTTTTTTGTTGATGCACCTAAAAAAAGGGACAAACTATGTAACTTTGAGACAGTTTATACTTACCCAAGTTGTCTGCCATGTGTCGATGCACCAATGGTTCATGGTTTCACTTTGTTGGCCATTTTATAATTTAATGATTCATAAATCAGTGTTAAAGTGCTGATGACACATTAATGGATTTGTGTCATTTTGGAAAATAACACATTATGGTAAAACAGTGGTTCAGTGCACTTATAAGTCAACAGACTTGTTTTCACGTGAATATTCGACTTTGAACAGAGCGCTGTACTGGCAGCTACAAAAACCCTCCTCAACTGGGGGAAGACCATTCTACAGCATGATAGAGGTGGTCTAACTCTACGGTGGTTGCAGCATATTCCAGAACTGGTTTGCACGGTAGAATCTTCAACTAGTTCCAGTTCAGAAGCGGGAGATGATGCTGAGGAATATGTGGGCATCACACCTGCCAGGATAAAGTCGGACCAAGCAGACTTTGTGCAGAGCAATTCAGACTCAGATTCGGAGATGATAAACCCGTCAGGGGAGCAGGGATTGGTGCCTTTGTTACAGATATGGCATCAGATTATTTGTTTATGAATGTCTCTCTTTCTTTTTCTCTCTTCGGTGTCTTCCTGTGTTTCTTTGCTGAATCAGCCATGGTGCATGTTTAATGCATGTTTGGCCGGTAGTTTTATATCGGCTTGCTATTGTGTGACACTGTGCATAAACTGAAACTCTGTTGCAACGTGGATACATGCATCCTGGAGGAAAAAAATGTAGAATAGTGTTGCAGCCTTGGGACAGTGCTAGACAGCAATGGCTCCAGAAATAAACATAATAGATGCGACTGGGCTGTCAAATGGGTTTGGAACGCATGTTTTTAGGTTGAAAAGTTAAGTAATGCATTTTTAAGATGGGTAACTTTCCAACCATAAAACTCTGAGTTCTGGACTCGTTTGAAGGCCCAGTGACATCTGTCATGTTGATTTCTGGCCGATCGCTGGCCAGCAGCATCATAAGGCGGACATGACAGCACAATACAGTGGTTTTCAGCTATGCGTGAGGTTACATCAAGTTTCACTTTACGCATTGCATATCACAAAATAAACACACTGGCTGTTTGCATGCACACCGTGTCTGATTCATTAAAGAAACACAAGAAGGCATTATTGTAGGGTAGAGAGGGACAGAGCAGGAGATAAGTCAAAAGTCAACATTGGACTGTCTTTTACTGGCAGGAGAGAGCTCACAGCACAGGTAGGATGCAATTAGCCGTGGACAGGAGGTGTGTCACAGAGAAAATTTGCAAATATTCTGTAATGCACCTATAAAGTCCCATTACTGAACTGGGAGATTTTTGGGTTCACAATGGCAGCCCAGAATAAAGGCTGGTACAGAATACATTTTGTCTCCTGTGAGTGTGCTATCACATCTAGCCACACACAGAATTTTAAGGTTGGAAAGTTTTTTAGTTTTCTTTAAGATGTTATAAGAAAGGGTGCTCTGAAGCAAAATACAAAAGACATGAGGGGTGGATCAAGAGTTTTGCACAATACTGTACTTCACACACAGATGTTTTGTGTAAGATTGCAGCTGCATGTGTAGAAGCTGATGAAGCAAAAAGAAAAAACCTTGGGAAATAAGCTATTGTAGCGTAAAAAGCACTGATTTGAAAACAGCTCATTACACATGTATACTGTACTTACCAGCATTTTGTCTAACAAAGGGATCACCAGGAGCCACAACAGGCATGTCACAACAATATTAATAGAAACCTGCTGCTATCCAGATTCACAAGGTTTTTGGGGTTCTGTGAGCTGTGTAAGCTGGCTATTTGCACGCCTTTCATTCCTCTTACCTAGGGGACAAGCCAGCTCATGCATGTGTCAGTTTGCAGTTATTATTTCCATATGCTCTCACTTAAAACGGCTGGCTAATCCTCGGTCACACGCCAGCAGCGCGCCCAGGATTATCTGTGTTTGTTTTCTCACGCGGAGGAGAGATTGTGCTAATCTCCTCAGAGAGGGGGGGAGAGATGGAGCAAAAGAGAGAGAGAAAAAAAAGGCAGACCAACATCTTGCTCATAAGTTAAAAAAATAACGAGAAAGATGCAGGACCTATGAGAAAGAGTGGAGAGACAGAAGGCAAGTGATAGAGGGAAGGGAAACCAGCAGACAAAGTCAAAAGGGAGATTTAGAAGACTCTTTGTTCCCTCAGTTCTGCAGCTGTGCTTTGTGGCAGAAATGTCCAAAGCTGCGTTTGTCATCAGATGAACGTGATGTATGATCTTGATTTAGAAATCAAAAAAGAGCACAAGCTGCCAAGGACAGCAGGGTGCTAAACAAACTCAAGAGCGCCTATCTAT
Source organism: Craterocephalus amniculus (assembly GCA_036024015.1). Taxonomy (NCBI): domain Eukaryota; kingdom Metazoa; phylum Chordata; class Actinopteri; order Atheriniformes; family Atherinidae; genus Craterocephalus; species Craterocephalus amniculus. The sequence continues at coordinate 2,948 of JAVQJG010046451.1, forward strand.
CGCACACTATATGCACACACTGTGCTGCACACATGTGAGACGAGGAGAATAAATATGTATGCCTTTCACCTGCATTCACACAGATTTCTCTTCTTTTCAATCAATTACAGCAAAGGCAGAGAGAATCATCACCTCTGCAATTTGAAGCATCGACCTGTGGTAATTCACACCAGCTGTTCGCGCACACGGGCAAACACACACCGTCTCAGTTGAGCCTGCATGGGTCGGCCTCTTTGAGGAGAGAGGTATTATGTATTGGCAGTCTAGCATGCAGGTTAGCTAATTAATTTCTGCTTACTGTGGAGCAAATTTAAAAGGGAAATTGTATAGAAATTAGAATTTCAAAAGGAACTCTTAGAGCACCGCGCAGGACACAGGAAGGTTACACTTCAAGAGCGTGTGGGTGTGTGACAAGAGAGCAGTGTGTGGAGATGAAGTGGGGTTTGTTCACATACAGAGCTTACCAAAGAAATCAATTGGCAAGTTTTTTCCTTTTTTTTCTCACACGGGGAATATGTGCAAAATTATTTAAGACTAAAACTATGAAGTCTTACGGTTTATCATCGTGCTTACAGCAGTTTGAACTTAAACCAGTGAATCGTTGACGGTTTTTAACCTGATATTTTGCATGAAATCTTTTAGTAATCAAAGTTTTGTTGATTCATTTTCTGGTAGATTAACAAACAAATTAAATTCAAGGTCTTTATTTTTCACATTAGCTTTTGCTGGTGTGAAACAGTAGGAGGCAGACGTTATAGCAACAGGAGTGTGTGTTCAAAAAGAAAGGTAATACTTCAGCCCCTCTTGCATAGTTAGTTATTTTAAGTCTTTTGCAATCTTTCACTTTTTATAACGTTTATCATATCACATTATTTATTTATTTTTCCCAGATGAACCATGTTTCTGCCAGATAAACATGGCACAAAAAATGAGAAAAGTTTGTTTTTAATCGATTATTTCTCTCTTTTAATAATAGCAATTGGTGTTGTGTTACATATTGTTGGAAAGCCAGATTAGTCACTTTTACAATAAGGTTTAACTTGGAAGGGTCAAGCAACTGTGGAATGAGCAACACAGCTAAGTTTGTGGGTAGTGCACCAAAATAATATGAATCAGAATCCAGGTTTATTGTCATTATAAATAAGAAGAATCAGATTAAAAGCTTGGCTTTAAAGTGCAGCTGCATAAAAGACAGTCATGTCAAGTCTAAACACAACATTCAGCAGTTAGTGCACAACCAGTAATGGAATAAATATAAAGTGCATGTTTGCATTTAGTGGAGCAATGACTCTAGAGTGAAAACTGTTCTCCTATAGCTTCTTATCAGCCTGGTCTCATTTAGCTGTGGCACTGCAACCCGTTCCCCAACCAGGAGTTGCGGAAGGTCAACCAGCCTGATTACATTGGCCATTGACATGTGCAGCATGCCCAAGGTAATCCGTCAAATGTTCATTTGGGTTGAGGTCTGGACTCATGGCAAGTCATTCCTTTGTCTCCAATTCCAAATTCTGAAGGTATTCTGAGATGATTCTGGTTCCGTTAGGGAGAGTGTTCCCCTCCTATGTCAAAATTAAACCATTGACAAAGAGATAAATCTAAATTTAACACCTTAAATCTTTAAGACATTAATGCATTAATCCACATTAATCTTCCTTATTAATGAAGACAGACCATTTTCAAACCTTATATTTAGAGGATCCTGCAGGACGACCCAATGACCTCACCAGGAAGGGAGGATCACAAACCCGAATATATGTAATCTTGGGGGGTTGCTCAAAAAGTTTGGGAATTAGTGTCCTAGAGGATGCAGATGGTTTCCTTATACAACTAGTAGCTCCTGAATTTAAAACAAAGAGTGAACACCTGTACATTGCAGGGTTTTTAGGTTTATTCTCAGGGCACCACTCATCTTTACCTGTATTGCTGATTCCATTAATGCAAGATCCTTACAAGTTCGACCTCATTGTAAAGGTAATGACTTAAGCTTTCCAACCATGTGTAATACAAGATAAACCTGTATAATAATAAGGGAGAAATAATAAAACAAAGACAAGAATACATTTTAAGGGAAAGCTCTAAACTGAGAAGTTATGGTTACATACAGCAACAATCACCACAGAGAGTAATTCAGAAAAAAGAAAGGAAGAAAGGAGCTGAATGGTGCTATATAAAGCCCTCCTTAAACTAACCTAAGAGATAGAATCACATGGTCTGGCTCCACCAAAGCCACAAGATCAAACCGGATTTCCATGATTATCTAGGATAAGGGGTATTATTATTGAACTAGTAATAGAAAATCTGAAAAAAATATTAGTAACTCTTATCAGAAGGTATTTTATTCTTGTCTTCCATCTATTTTAGGGATAGACAGATCTGGTCCTTGAGGGCTGGCATCCAGCAGGTATGAGTTTCCCTGCTGCAGCACACCTGATTCAGATCAGCTGGTAATTAGCTGATTGGTGCAGCCCTTGACATGAAGCTCTTTACAAGTATGCTAATTAAGTCAGGTGTGCTGCGGCAGGGAAACTCTGAATACCTGCTGGATACCAGCCCAAGAACACCACAGTTTATCCCTGACCTATATAGACATTGGGCTGAGGGGGACGTAGCCACACACTGTGCTGGCTGGTTGGCTTCTGCTGCTAGCTAGCTCGTTGCTGTCTTCTTGTTTTATCACAGATAGCAACAAACATTCATGCGAAATACTAATTTAGATTTAGTGGCGTTATCCACACTTGGTTCAGCTTTTTTAGTCCTGATATTATCAAATATACATTATATTTTAGTTTCTGCCAGAATTGTGATGCTGCAGCAACCTTTTTACCCAGTTTTGAAAGGCAGAAAACATGGAGACATCTTGATCCAAAAATCAGCTGTGGCTAATATTTATGCATGTGTAGTTCAATTTGACTTCTTTGCATTTTAAAAATATCCCCAAAATGTAACTTGCGTGCATAAAATTTGACAAATAATGGCAGAAATAATACAGTTGTTGAGTTTTTCTCTCTAATTACAAACCAGTCTTGCGTTCTGCCGTTACTGTTCTGTGCCATGACTGAAGTACCTTCAGCAGTGTTGGTATGTTGGTAAGGGGAAAAAATCCGTTTCACCTGCACTGATAGAAAAAAGACAGGGTTGTGCAGAGATACAGGCAACCTGTTCTCATTTTCAACTCCTCTCAAACTGATGCTCGGTCAGAAACCTGCTTCTTTGTTCTGAAGGCACATGTTACCACCTTAGTGTCTCTTAAAACATGCAGGGTTTCCCAACTTCTACCATGACAGGTTCAGGAAGCGTCTCCATGGCAAATCTGGATATTTTGGCAAAGCTTTCCACAATACAACATTTTAAAGGCTAAGCATCGTTTTTGGTCGCAATTTTTATGCGACCATTGTAAAATAAAGAAATTCTGGTGACATTTACTATTGTTGCCACCTTTGTTGAAGAATAGCTGGCAATTTGTAGCTGTAGAGCAGTTCCATGTGTGCCGGTATTCCAGATACAAAGAGCCCTTGACAGAGAGCAGGATGCGACAGCAAGCCGCTGTGAACATTATTATTTTTGCCTTAAAAGTACAAGAGCTTTGAAATGATGTTAAGGTGGCTTTCATCTTTCTTGTCACAAACACAGTTCCTATATTTACTTTCAAGCTTCCTCCTCTCCACAACCCGTACTGCACACTTTTTCTCTTCCCAGCTGTATGAAAGACAAAATATGAATATTGAACGGATTTAAACAATTCCTGTAGAAAATCTGCAAATCTTACTGCAGGCTGTAATGCAGACCAAGAGACAGACTGGCTGTAAAGCCAAGAGTATTAAATCAATAGGATATGCCTGCTGGTGCAAGAAAAAGTTTATCCCTTTGTTTCGCAAGCAAGACACCAGGACTAGACTTCCAAAGCCTCCTTTGTCCTTGAAGAAAGCCTTTGAACTTTCTCGTCACAACTTTTTACGTAACATTTACTCATACCTCTCTATTCTGTAATTTCAATAACTGAAGTGTCCTCTGTTTGTGTCTTTAAGGATGACTCATAATTTGGTCCTGTAAAGTATCAGCTTTATTTATACCTGAAATGCTAATACTTAGTGTTTAAGCATTAGAGCAAATTAAATAAAATGTATTGTTCAACAAGCAACAAAGTCACAAAATTGCAAATGAAACCATGTAAACATCACACTTTTATTCTCATGTCCTGCTGGGCTTTAGGTTGTAACATTAGTTGGGTAGAGTTAATAACCAAGGATTTCAATCATCTTTTTATGACCAGCAGACAGTGTAGCTGATAAATTCCCAAAGTCACCAGCCAATCAGAATTCCCTGTAGCCTTATTAGTAAAAGGGAATGTATTCAGTGATACATTTTTCTTTAGAGTGTTTTTGTTTTAAATCTTTTATGAAAATACCCAACGTCTATCCACATTCTCTTTTCCAGCAAAGGATGAAGTAACCTTAGCTCTCAACACCTTCAGTTTTATTTTTTTATTTACAAGAAGAAGGGGAATCTAGCTGTTCAACATTTTGAATATTTGACCTACGGTCAAAGACATATCAAAGATAAGTAGAAAAACAACACAGATAAGAAGTCCTAAGAGGTTGTCCTATTTCCCTTATTTGAATAATCTCATCAGAACTATGATCTTCAGAGCCCCAGGAAGCTGTACCGCTCTGGATATTGTCAGTTTACAAAGCTTGATGTATTTGGGCTTTATGCACTCAAACTATCTGCATCCGACGGCTTTCACCTCCACTTTCACCATATTCTAACACTATTGATCCCATTTGGGTAATAGTTTTTGAGTTTAACTCAAAGTGCCATGTTCCAGCACCCTGGGGGGGGTATGCTCACAGTGGTTCACCTCTGTTTCCTTTCCTCAGAATCTAATCTAAGAGCACATCTTCAGCCACCCAAAACAGCAAACAGCTTAATTAAACACACCTACACTGTTTAATGTTACTGGTCATTTAGCTGCACTCTCACACTGAAGCTGGGGTACAAAACCACTCGGACCACCGTGTCCGTTCTTTGCTTCCTCTGCTGCAGATTTGTTAACGTAAAGCAGCTGAAACAGCTCTAAATCAGCCTCAGCCCTCAGTGGAGGCGATAAATGAAGTCAGAGCTATTGCTTTCAATTCCAGCTGCTAACAGACACATCTGTGCCTCACAGGTCCACTAGAATGGCCACTAATAAGTGTGTGTGTGGCTGTACATCGACAGATGACCTGTGTGGGAAAGCCCAAAATCATAGCGAAGCGTGAGAACTGTGGGGTCAGTGTGTGATAAGTGCTTCCTCTAAGCGGGGGAGGAGTTTGCTGCGGTTTGTCAGAGCGGACGACCTGTCGCTCGCACACTCGCAGCCGGGGAGAGAAAGGTTGGAGAGGGTTGTTCGGGGAGTGTGTGATGGCGTGTGTGAGGTGGTGAAAGAAGGGGTTTGGATTGGAATGATGGAGTGCTGGTTGGAGGGAGGGCGGAGGGTGATGAGTGTGTGCTCACAGTGTAAGTGACACCTCTCCTCCTCAGACAGATTGTCTCCCTCTCGCTTAGTAATGGGGACTCCGTTAGGGCACATTTTCCCTCCATATAACCCCCCACACCCCCCACCGCACACACACTCCGTCATGATCTCCATTTCGCTGTGCTCGGTAACAATCCCTCGTTTGTTTTTGTTTTTTTCTGCAGAGATTCACCAATTTGCTCGCATGTTGTCTTCCAGTTTGCCCTTTCCTCTGCGTAATTCTTAATCACTCTGCTGCTCTGAAACAGCTCATATTCTGGAAAACAAGCCTTGCAGGTTTACAGCTGAGAGAGGTAAAGACAAAAAGGAATAGTTACACAGACATTGGAAAGGAAAGAAAGTGTATCAATATTCCCTTTTCTGGGGGATCAGAATGATTTTTTCTTTCTCTGAAACCTCTGCGAAGCCAGAGAGCCCATTTATCCTCCATCCAGCCTGCTTCTCTGCGCCAATCACACCAAGTTGAATCATTTGCTAATTTACTTTAAGAAACACACTCAAATCTGCAAGAAAAACATTTGGACTTGGACACACACACACCCACTCTCACCTTAAACAAATACGCTGAACCAGAGCCAACAAACATGTTGCTTTTTTCTAAAGTTTAATCAACAGCAGGTGTGTGTCGGTGTGAGACAGTAGATGTTTGTGATTACTCTTGTGTGCCCGCATCCTCGCTAACAATCTTCTAGACGAACCGGATCAGAGACTATCTCTCCGCTTCAGAGCCGGCGTGCTGGCAGGAGAGTGGCGCGCAATCACTGGGAGACCTGAGGCAAGCGGGCTTCATAAGTTCCCTGTAACAAACAATCGCAGCGGCCCGAGGCCCTATCCCAAATGAGATCTCGTGCACCTGCGTAGATGCAAGGATACAAAAGAATTTCTAATGCTCCTCATAGCCAGGTATGAGTCTCCATGGTGATAGTAGAATCGTCATGGTGATGGAGATGGGGCTCAAAACAAGAGAAGTGTTTCATTTTTATTGAACAGGAAAAGCAGCAGAAACCAGAGAATGCATTTGTTGTTACTTTCATCATAGGATGCTCTTTATGGAAATTATCTGGTGATGGTTTCGCGCAATTTGCTGCTGAAAGCTTGTTTCACAAAAACAAGCTTCTCTCCTCTTTACGAGGTCTGAAGCTACTCCCACCGACGCTTCAGCTGGCGCAACATCTGAACAAAACGTGCACACCACGACAAACATCCCAGGCTTCCTTTCTTTGGTTTTTGTTTTTTCGTCGACACTGACATAAAAATCCAAGCTAAAGTTTAAAAGAAAATAACCGTCATTTGTTATCCAGCCTGGCACATGCACACATCTACCTCTGCTTGTAGTTGCACAGCTGATCTCATAACTCACAACACACAAATGCTCCAGCAACATTCAACACCCTGACAGAAAACTCTACAGCTGTATATTCTCTAGTCTGAGCATGTCAAGAATATCCAAACATCAACTCAAAATGACACCCAAACATGTAGTCGCTTCAGTGTCGGAGTTGTGAGGAAGCCTTTCAACTCGGTGAGTGTCAGGATTCTCATTGGCAATGCTGTAACATCAACACCTCATGAATGCCTTCTCCCACTTCAGACAGAGCCCTGCCACCCATCCACCCACAGCAACCTTCAAAGTAGCACTTCAGAACTCCAAACATCACAACAAGGAAGGTAACCATGATATTACCCCCCCCCCCAACCCCCCCAACTCCATCCCTCCAAATTATTCTGAGCTGATTTTGGATGTGACCATTCTCTGGCTCTGATCTGCTGGAATAATTCATTATGTGCCATCTAACAGATTTTGATATGTAATTTAGCAGTCATCTGCAGGAAATTTAGTGTGAGAATTAGAGCAAATAAAAGCACAAACAGAGGCTGTTGGATCTGATGCTGGAAACTGACATTTGCATAATTTCTTACTATTTCGTGCCCATTTCAAAGCATGTAAATGTCTAAACCTTATACTTCTACATCATTTCCTCTTTTGAATGTGTTGAGTTGAATGAGCGTCCTTTCTGTCATCGCCAGGCGGTGGACTACGAGAGCCGGAGCTCCTATTCTTTTTCTGTGGAGGTCCTCAATCCCATCGTAGACCCTCGTTTTCTACGTCGAGGCCCCTTTAAAGACCGGGCTTCGATCCGAGTTGCAGTCCTGGATGCTGATGAGCCACCGCGGTTCTCCCGGTCTCGATACCACATGGATGTGTCTGAGAACTGCCCGCCAGCCTGCACCGTGGGCCGAGTCAGCGCCGTCGATCCAGACACTGGTCTGACGAATAACATCAGGTAGAGTTTGAGGCCAATTTCCTCTGAACAAGCAGTGGTTCAGAAGTAATTAGACTAATTTAGCTCATAAAAATCTGCAGTACATGAAGATGGTCTGCCTTCCACTGTGCTCTACTTCTGGCTTGGCTCTTTTTGTACAAACTAAACAAATAATCCACTCTTCTTTTTGGATTAAAATCTAGAAAATGAAGCTGAAAAAAATTAAAAACTAAAAAACCAGACAAAGCCAACTAAATACCTGCACCGTGCTGCTTGGAGCCATACTGCAACTGAATGCAGTCACCAAGCTTTTACTCTGTTTGCTATGGGGTTATAATGATGACAGCTCCAATTGGCATTGAAAATTAAAAATTGGCATTGAAAATAAAATTTGGCATTCAAAATTACTAATTTAACATAAATTAAAAGAAATGGCATTA
>JAVQJG010046493.1:0-14633 GCA_036024015.1 Craterocephalus amniculus
TTAACCCGGGTCGCTTGCCGAGTCGATGGACGCGGGTCGCTGAGCCTTTCACATCGCCACCAAAAGCCGATTGAACGCGGGTTTAAACGGGTTTTTTGACCAGTGTGAAAGGGGTATAGCTCTGCTCTGTCTGCGTCCTTCATCCCAGCACAGAGAGGGATAGATATGCAAGAAGTAGACTTAACTAAGAGGCATCAGCTGATGCATAGTGACATTATCAAGATAGATTGCATAATGAAGAACTACATGCAACAGAGAATAAAGCCTTTTGTTAGGGGTCAGGTCTGTTGCAGTTAAACACCTAAACTCAGCATTTATTCACATTGAACAGATCATCTCTATCTATAGTGTGAGCAGCTCATCATCACCATCCCGCCGGGGCTTAGAAGAAAATTAAATGTGAACACACTCATGTTCGGGGCTAATGCTGGGCAACATGTCCTCTGAGCCCAGCGCTAAGGATGTCACGATTATAGATTTTCTAGGTACGATTATTGTTCGAGAAATAATCCTGATTTTATGATTATCACGATTATTATGTTTTAATTTCACAATGCTGGAAATGTATAAAATAACATGAAAACTCCTTTCTGTTTAAGTTTAATTTGTGTGTTGATGTCAAGAAAACAAAATATGGCAACAAAATAAACAAAAGTACCATTCAAATTCCCATTGAAATTGAGTAAAAATCCCCTCTGCTCTGGTAACAATAATTAAAATAAAAGCTAGAATATTATATGAGTGAATATGAAAATGTAAAAATAAATTTGAACTTTAGAATTTCAGTGATGACAATCAAACTATATTTATGTTATTAAATGACGATATTTAGGAAGCTTTACGATTTATAAGTGTAGCTTCTACTACCGCGATTAATTGTGTAAATAAAAAATTGTGACATTCCTACCCAGCGCTGCATTTACCTGGGACCTGATTCAAAATAAATATTTGATAAATAAATCTCCTGTTTTTGTGCTTCCGCTAAAAGAACCACTCTAACATTAGGGCTGGACGATTATGGAAAAAATTATAATCACAATTATTTTGACTGATATTGAAATCACGATTAATGTACACGATTATTCATTGATTTAAAAAAAAAAGTGTTTGTTAAACCACTAAAACTCTACGTCAAATATAATAAAAAAAAAAACAGCTGGAAATAAATAAGAAACAAGTAAAGGACTAAAATAATAATATATTGAAATAATAATGGAATTTAAAAAATGAATATCCAGTGTATATGCATTCCTGTTACATACATACATTAATCGTTTTTCTTCAATTAGAGTGTTTTTATGACTGTGAGAAGGGAATATCGTAATCACGATTAAAATTCGATTAATTGTCTCACTCATCCTTTCCCCCAACTAACAGGTCTACAGACTTCGTGCCAGCTGTGGGCCCCTCGGCTCCAGCTGGTCCCCCCGTCCTGACCAGGATGGCTCCCCCAGTCCCTCCTCGCCCCGTCCAGCAGTCCTACCGTCCGTCTTACGGCTCGTTCGCCTCGTCTTACAGCCCCTATGGGAGCTCCATCTACGGCGGCTACAGCCCCTACAGCTACGGCGGTAGCTACGGCGGTAGCTACGGCGGTAGCTACGGCGGTGGCTACGGCCTGGGGGGGTACAACCGCTTCCACCACGCAGAGGAAGTGGCCCCCAGCCGGTTTGTGCAGCAGGCGGAGGAGAGCAGCCGCGGTGCCTTCCAGTCCATCGAGAGCATCGTGCAGGCCTTCGCCTCGGTCAGCATGATGCTGGACGCCACCTTCTCGGCCGTGTACAACAGCTTCCGGGCCGTGCTGGACGTCGCCAACCATCTGACGAGGCTCCGCGCTCACCTCACCAAAGTCCTGTCAGCCTTCGCTCTGGTGCGCACGCTGCGTTATCTGTACCGGCGACTGCAGCAGCTGCTGGGCAGAGGATCGGACGCTGATGTGGAGGACTTGTGGGCTGACAGCACGAGTGATGCTCTGGCTGCGGGTTCGTCCAGAGGGCTCGGAGCGGGACCCGAGGATCAGAGCGTGAAGTCCTGGCCCATCCTGCTGTTTCTTGCCGTGGTCCTGGGCGGACCGTATCTCATCTGGAAGCTGCTCAGCTCCAGTCCTGCCTCGGAGGAAAGCGGTAAGGCTGAGTTTTAGTTGTCTCCGTGATCTGTGTGCTGTCGTCGTCTCCCGGCGGCTCCCTGTGAGGATGTTGTGTTGTTTGCGTAGCGACCGACTGGGCCAGCGGGGAGGACGACCACGTTGTGGCCAGAGCAGAGTACGATTTTTCTGCTGCTTCTGAGGAGGAGATCTCTCTGCGGGCTGGAGACATGCTGAACCTCGCTCCTAAAGGTGATAATCCTTAAATGAGTGAAAATGTCCCTATTTTTCAATTAATGTTTACTGCATCAATATCACCAGCTACTCATAACAACCCCAGTGTTGATGAACTTTCATTACTACAAAAAAAATGTTTTTCATCAGAATCAACAGTCTTGTTCATTAAGATTCTGAGTCGTTTCAAAATTTCCAAGACTACTTTAAAAGCTACTTCAGAGTGGCAAAGACGTGTTAAACTTTGGAAGGTTAGCAAAATTTCAACCATTTTTTGATAAAAATACTCAGTTTTTTATCAACTACAAACAATTCCTCAGAGATCTTTCTGGTTATAGAGGAAAGGAGTTAATAAGCACATTTAGCTGCATGCAACAAACGGCCTGAACATATCACTGATGTATTCTGGGCCTAAACTGTTCTGAGTTTTATAAACAGTCAGTAGAGCTTTAAAATCTATTCTCTGACTGACTGGAAGCCAGTGTAAAGACTTTAAAACTGTTGTGATGTGTTTGGATCTCTTAGTCCTGGTTAAAACTCTAGCAGCAGCGTACTGAATGAGCTGAAGATGTTTAATGCTCTTTTTAGGAAGTCCTGTTAGAAGACCATTACAGCCCGGAGATGACACATCCTCTTGTATCTTCTTGTAATGAGCTACTTTTTTTCATATCTTTACAAATCCTGCTGTAAGTTTGTTAAACCACATCAAGGCTAACTTTTTTTGTTGGTCACACCTCACGTTTTTGTTTACATGCAGCACCACAGAGTTAAATTGCACTTCATCTGCATATCGTTTGACCAACTCGCAAAACAATCTTAGGTTTTTATTTTATTTTGAAGAATATGAAGTTTTTAGTCCTTATACTTTGATGACAAAGTGACCATCTTCATTTGCTGACTAGAATGATGCTATGGTTAAAATCGGAGCATATTCTAACACTTTTATTTCATTGTATATCAGACATGGATTCCCTTGTTGAGCATGTGTTCAGTCTGCTGTGTGAGGCTTTTAAGCATTTACTGCTCTCTCTGTGACACTGATATCAAAGGCTGTGTTAGAGTTGGGACCCCCGCTGTTTCATATCTGAGAGACTGCTAGTCATCCTGACAGGGTCAATGTGCCATTTGCTTGATTTTTCAGGATAGATCATACATGATAGAAATACTACAGCCACCCAACTTTCAGGGATTGCTAATGACAGCATCATATCCATTCTATAGACAAAAGATCATATGTGTTTCTGTCAGACTTAATGAAGAAAAATGTGTGTGACTTGACAGAGCTCAAACTGCTTACCTACTGCTTTCATCATTAGCTTGCATCCACTTTCTGTTTGTCACACTTTGTTTTGGCCCAAAGAGCTAGCGCTACCAGGAAGAATAATTTATATAAGAAAGTGTTTGGTGTGTGTTATTTCGTTTTTTTTCATTTTTGCCAGCACCTGCTGATGCGTCCATAACAAAAAGCTATTAGATTAATGGTCCTCCATGGAAACCCTGGCAGTTTTTCATCCTCAAATATATTTGCTGTGTACCTGCTCCATCTTTGTGCCTCCCCAGAAGTTTCAAGACTGTGTAACTTCCTGCTGACAGACTCCCCCATGCTTTGCTGCCTTATGTTGTTATCTGATTAACTGGAGCGAGAGGCCGACCAGGATTCATTTCACTGCTGTCTCTCCTAATTTAATTCCAGGCTGTTTCCCAAACAATGCCCAGATTCTCAAGCTTCACCTCATAAGTCTTCTAACAACGCAGAGGCATGTGTGTTGAATTTGCTGTAGATGTTGCATTGGTACCTTTGTGTCAGACATGCAGTCGCAAATACATTTTTGTTTACTTATGATGTCAGTTCTGCCACCAAGTGACAGGAAGGGTATGTATGTGTACGCAGCGGATACAGTTACAGGTTAAAAACTGTCCACTGTTACACTCTGCTGTATTCGTTTTCCACACTTTTTTTGGCTGAAGAAACATGACGGGCCTGACGCATTAGCACTGCAACATGAATACAGGGGAAAGAAAACATAAGAAATATTTCTTAGCTTCCATCAGTTAGTTGTTTTTTTTAAATGTCTGGTCGGTGTTGAGATATATGAGATAACATCCTCTGGAATTTTCCCACCAAATTTTAAAAGCTTGTTTTTTGTAAATCTTAACTGCATCCTCCATTTATTGATCAAGGTCCTGCTTTGTTTCTCTGTATTAATCTAAAGTGGATTTAGTTTTAATATCAGTGGTGCAGTCCAGGGTCTACGCAGATATACGGAGTATACCCACCTATTTTCCAGTCGGCATTGGGTATACCCACTTCCAAACCCCTGTGATGCGTGCCATTTCTTTTTTTTCTGTAAGCCTAATTGTCCTTTTTTTCTGAAGTATTGTGAATCCATGGTCCAGCCTCTTCTGCCTCTAAGTGGCTAGTATTTACTGGTTAAAGTGGTTAACTCTGAATTAGGCATGAGGACTGATGAGTCAAAGGCAAAGGTGGATGAATGTCCTCAGCATGTACGACTGACTTTGTTAATGCGGGGGCCACATAAACATGACATTATGCGACCATATGATCATGTATAAGAAACTATGAAACAGATATTACACATAATAGTGTTATTTGGGCTACTTCTTTTTTAAACGGGCAAAAAAAATCGAGGGTATACCCGCTTCTCCAGGGAGCATTACCCCACTGTTTAATGTGTAGTGTTTCAGTGTGTAACAGCAAATGTGAGTATTCTTCTTCCTCGTGTTTGAGACTGCCAGCCTTTTCGTTGTTTATACTTTACTAGCTATCTATGTTATGTTGAAGCTGTCCGTTTACTGGTCCGTCTTTGTCTCAGCCCTCATCTACAGCAACAGAGTTTGGGGTTTAACTAAGAATAAGATCAGACATGAGCTTCTGCAGAGTTTTTCTGGATGAAAGTAACTAAACTCAGCTTTACTGGTAGGAAGAGTGAAGCTCAAATATCCGGAGTGAACTTTAATTAGTTGGTTCAGGCATCTATTCAGATCCATCTGGAGATTTTTCAGGAACAGAAATTCGGTAGGAACCCTTTGGCAAACTTAAAACTGACTATAAAAAATGATATCACTTCTGCCCTGAGAACGGTTTGGGATCCCAGGTGGAGCTTGAGAGTGTGGAGGGGGCACTGTGGAGAGGGATGTGTGTTTCCCACCTGGATGTTTCCTTCATGATTTTACTTCATGTAAGTGGAAGCTGGATTCACATTTCAGATTTTTGCAACTGATTTTTACCAAAAATAACAACAAAAAACCACCAATTTTGAGATGAAGGCTTCTTCAAAGAAGAATCATCTCTGTTTGATTAGGAATTGGTCAGAAGACATCTGGACAATTTGGCTGGAGAATGAATCATTTTGATAATCAAGGTAATGGAGGATTGATTAGTGGTAGAAAGAATGGTTTCCTCTAACAAGCGCTGAGTTGTGCAGCTGAATACTGTCTTTGAGAATCCCAGTATTAGCTTTTGAAAAGCAAAGCTTTTCACTAAAAAAAGAGTGAGCCAGTGTGATTGGACTAATAATAAACTTTCAAGACATAAAACTTCAGAGAAAAGCATAAAAACCCTAGAAATTCCCTTAATCAAATTTATGATAAGTGGAAGGGCTGAAGTTTAGCCCCTGAAGGGTAATAAATATGGCTTATTTTATCTACATAATTGGCTCAGAAACAACTTTAACAATCCCCATCTGACCCCAGACGAGCCACAAGGCTGCAAATAACTTCTTCGGAGATGCAAGTGATACACAAAGGCTAAATTTAAATCTCTTTTTTTAGGTTTAATAATTTGGCCTGTTAAAGAGAACTTTTGGTATGAATGGTCCCGCACATTAGAGAGAGTGCCGAATTATCGCTCATTAAGCTCTCTGCATAAAAACATTGTTTGAATTTGAATGTGTTAATGTTTCTTTGTTTAAATCAATTAGTGCATTTCTAATTCCTCTGATCCTCATTCTGTCTACAAAGTTGCCCAACAGTTGGAAATGCAGAAGAAAGTTGAGGGGAAGAGTTTATCAGCCCTGTCGTCATCATGCAAACAGCAGCGTGCCTCGCGTTTCATGCTGATTCTTCTATGGGGTTCACATGAGTGGGAACACACGTCGAGTGGGCTTGATGACTCAATCAGAACAAGTTAATTACAGTCTCAGTTGGGAAGAGGTGCAGATAGAGAAGATCACCTCAGTGCAGATACTGGAGCAGAGTTTTCGTTCTCTTGAAGGGCACATTATGCCAGCTGAGAAGAGAACAAGGCTCTGTCGAAGTGACGAGTGTTTAGCAAGCAGCAGGTACAAAACACAGCTCCTCATTAGCTATTTGCCTCTGTAGGGCATAACTGGCAAGCAGCACAGAGTGAAAAACTAAATCAAAGGCACATGAAATAGAAAAGATCAATAAATAAGCCCTCTTTCTGTCCAGCGAAAAAATAATTAAATTGCATTGACAAAGTCTCTTTGGTCTAAAGGACAGTTGAGAAGACTGGGCTGCTATCTGTATGGTGTCAGTTAAAAGAGGTGCAGAGAAAATTAATTGGTTCCTCCTCAGCTATGCTGTTGTGCTGCACAATTCTGAAATATTTTGTCCTCTCATATTTGTGCTTACCGTGTCTTCATGACTTAAAGGCACAGAATGAAGTAAAATGAAAATGTTTTATAGAAACATAAAAGTAGAAAGAAGAATAATGACAGATGAAATCACAAAGTGATATACAGCACAAATGAAAATCCACCTTGCGACTGGGCTGGACCTTTATTGCCTTCATAACTGTCTTAATTCTGAGTGGCATAGATTCACTGTGGTGTTAGAAATATTCCTCTGATTTTTGTCAACATTGACATGAATGGATCACAGTGCAATGGAAAGATGGACAACCCTTATTTCACCAGATCAAAATTGGTGAAGTGGTGAAAGGTTTCAAAAATCCTGCAGCAACCATGCCATATTCACGATCGCATAAATTCCCTCTCTTTTCCATTCTGCAAGTCATCTTGAGCATGTCAGCAAAGCTGCACTGAGTTGTTGCCATACTAGCCAACTGTAGAACTTTTCCAGTTTGACTATATTGTTAACAAAATGAAAATTTGTCTGACTGTAAACAAAACATTTAGGGAGTGAGGGGTCAGGTTGTAACATTTCAGATGCTTAAATTGGTAAGATTATTTTTCTATTTAAAAGCAGAATTATTGGTAATCTGAAATTGTTTGCAGTGTTCACCTGGCCAGTCTTACTGAATGACGCATGGGCCTACTCTTAAATGTCCCTAGGGCTTACTGTAGAACAAAAACCTCCCAAATGTACAACAAACGTTTGCTTTTTCCACATTGTATTTCTCCTGTTGCTAAATGCTAACCTCTTTAAATCCCTGTTGGCCCTCTAAGCCTGAAAAACAGCATCAGAGTGCTTCAACAGAGCCCTACTCAGGCCTTTTGGGAAAGCTGCGTCACTTTAAAGTCCTCGATCATAGGAAGGATTTCACCATCATCAATGCACTGCGAGTCAGCATATGTTGCTTTACTATGTCAAGCCAGAACCACTCAAAGAGCTGCTAGGTATGAGCAACAAGCAATATTGATCTTTTTGCCTCACACTGCAAGAGAAACTGTTTCAATCACACTTGGAGCTGTAAACAGCCATCGTCTCTTCCGCCGCTCAGAATCCTATCACACTGAATTGAATGGAAGAAAGATTTTTAGGGGAAAAAACAAACTTTAATGAGTTTTGAAATTGGGTATCACAGATTTTTTTTTATTACAGATAAATGAAGTTTCCTCTGTTTTTTTTTAGATTCACTGATTGGCTGAACTGGTGTGTGTAATGTCCGTGTGATGGGCAGTAATGACATTTCAAACTCTACCAGTATGCATGTCACACAGGGCCTCACTTGAGCTCGCTGTGTGGGACACGTCGCTCTACTTCCACGAAACTATTGAGTCACGCTGGTTTGACTAACCAGGGGGACGATAAGAGAGCTCTGCCATTGGCTGGCATCAACAAGGCCATTCTGGGCTCATTAAATCCCCAGATGGCGAGGGTGCTGGAGCGACAGAGTGAGCAGTGTTATTACCCAGCAGGGTGAGCCATAGACCAAATGGTTCCCTAATCTGGCTCTGGACCACCAAATCATGTTGTAACACACCCAGCTGTGAACTCATCTGCTAAATGATTTCTCTCTCTGAATAAGCTTTATAGTGTTTTAGAAAAAAGGTAAAAAAAATAATAATAAAAAAATAACACACACTTTCCTTTGAAGTCTCAAGTCAGTAATAAATAACTTTATCTATTTATTATAAACAACCAACTTCACAGTTGTTTCCTTAAAGTGCGATGAGGGGGGGACTTTAGTGTGCAAATTATTGGTAAAATACAAATAGGTGAATGTAAATGTCGAAGTAAGGTTGTCTGTGGCTTTAACTTTCACACAGCTTGTAAAGTTTGTTTTCGTAAACTATGGCTGTAGCTCTTGATTGAGGCTGGGTGGGGGTTGATTCTCCAAGCTAAGTGTTGTCAAAGGCAACTCTTGCATTCACACTCTGCTCCCTGGATAATGCTTACTACATGTTTTCTCTGTATTTGAAAACTGACTCACTTCAATTCCTTAGGCAGTGTAAAAATCAGTTTGAATAGCTTGGTTCAAGATATGTCAGGAAAATATTGTAAAGGCCTCAGAATCTGGGCAGCATCACTTCACAGAAAGATCCAAAAGGCGAAGCTTATCTGGGCACGATTGAAAAATGAATGATTTTGCAAAGAGAGGTGTGGCAAAACTCTGTCTTCTGTCTCCAGGCTGGTATCCAGATCAGGGCAGGGCAACAGAAGGCAACAGAAGAACAGTGAAAGTTAGTGCTTCATTTTTTATTTTATTTTAAAGGAAGAATTGGCCAGGAAGCAGCACTGCACCTTACTATGACCAAGAGTCTCCTTATGTTGCACAGACGTCGTCAGTCCTTCAGAGTGTGAGACTCAAAATAGTTATTGCAAAGAAAAACAGACTCGGGTGGCTTGCACTGTAAACAAACAGATGTAGTGACCAATCCGACTGCTTAAAAAGGAGAGATGTTCCAACAGTGCAGATGGTCCTGGCGGGAACACAGTATCATCCAGCAACCCTGCTGTTTGTCGCAGCCTAATTCACCTCCCACTTAACATCACCCTCACATGGACCAGATAATGGAGTTTTTCTCAGTCATTGGAGCGAGGACTATGCACAACAGAGGCCTGTCCTATTTCGGATTTACAAATAATAATATTCTAATCACCATCATTGCACACGGTTTTATTTCAATATCAAAGACTTACAAAACTAACAAAGTCTGGGTCATAAAAATGTCACCATCTCATACGAGGAGCTTAGAAAATCAGGTCATTTTTGGAGGACAGAAAAGGGAGATGTCTGAAAATCAGCATCTACGAGTGAGGTTCGTGATGCAGCAAGAAAATGTTTGGTTTCCCTATTATCGGTGGCGAGCAGACAGCTGAGGGAAACAGAGGGTTCTGAGTAATGGGTTGAGGGAGTCGTGTGGACCCCAGCTTTGTGATTAGTTATATTTTCCAGACTTAAGATGTGTCAGGTTGCCCTTTTTTTTCCCCATCTCACTGTTTCCGCATTCCACATGGGAACTATAGGTGTTTTAATGGAGTCTAACACCCTGTGGAATGTTTCTTCTGGACACATTTCATCAATTACATGAAATTCGAGTTTATTCCTTTGTATGTTTCTAAACTCATCGCTCTATGGTTACTGTAGCACTTTTGGCAGGTGCCTGTTTACTCTTGAGGGCAGGGGAAGGCTCACTGATGCCTTTCTTACATGAAACCTACGATAAAGACTGAAAACATAAATGAAACCTCGGAATATCAAAATAATCTTGTTTTTGCCAGAGTGACCAACACAAACAGTAGTTGTCCTCGCCAGAAGTGGAGATTTCAGGGCATTTATCTGGTTTTTTAGGGGCCTATCCTCACATTTTACAGTAGCAGTGTTGGATTGTGCCTCCTCCAAGTTACACAATGCTGGATCACCCAAAGTAAACAACTGCTTATGAAGAAGGATTCTTGTCTTTTGTCTGGGTGAAAAAGAGCTGTAGTTCCGAGTTTAAAATGGGCTGTTTACTTAATTATGACCACATGTGTGTGATGAAGTTTATACTGCTGTATTGACAGTATGTTGCCTTATTAAAAATATTCACTTTTATAAAATGTTTGTTTTCAATGACTTGAAATCTACAGTAATGATCAGTGGGCCTGTACTATGAAGCTGGGTTAACATAGAGCTTCTCTCTGTTACCTGGGTTGACTTAACCAGACATCTGCGATCTTGATTAACAGTACTACGAAGCTGGTTATCAACTCAGTAACTCAACCCGGGGTTTTCCCATCTAGATCAGTGGTGTTTACATGAAAGGGGAGGAGTCTGCAGCATCTGACCAATCAACAAGGGGGCTCCCTGCAGGCTGCAGTAAATACATAAAGTGCAGACTTTCTTCAGAAATATTAAGAAGTTAAACACATTATGAGGCCAAAAACAACACTGTTCTTACTGCTGCAGCTTCAGCTACAGGAATTTCAATGTACATATTTATCAGATTAGGGTCCATTATTAATTCCTTGTACAGTATAAACACGCAGCACCCTGATCACTTTTTTACAGTCCAAACGTTTCGGGAAGCTTCCTCCCTTTCTTTTGTCTGACTGTTACCAACATAAATAAGATATGGGCAGTTTTTGATTACATTTTAAGTTTCAGAAACGGAATAAGAAAGAAATGGTTAGAGTGATCTCTGGAGTGATCCGGATAATTATTAGCATCCAAGGATTTAAAAATACATTCTGGGGAGATTGGGGAGCTAATTTTAGCTTTAGTAGAGTTAAACAAAAAATAACACCCACAGTCACTGGCAGTAAATAAAATAAGGTGGTGAGGTCTGCGTCCTCTGACTGCTTCTAGCTTCATGTGACGTGTCTGCGGCTCAGTGCACTGCATGAGCGCGTTTGTGTTGGAATATTATTCTTGTGACAGGGTGAGAAGTTGTGGGTCCATGAAATCCTGCTTCTGTGGTTCTATGTGAGAATTATTATCAACCACGTAATTTAGATGCAACCCTGGTGGAGTTTAATGGACTTGGGAACACGCAAGAACAAAAACAAAAACTTAACTTCAAAGAGGTTTTATTTCCTCATTAAAACATTGCCTCTATTTTTCTCTCTAAAGCGCTTCCTGTGATGACAGGATGGACAGGATGGGCAGGACAGTTTCTATGAGAGCTGATTTGTCAGGAGGATGGCACTTTCTACTCGCTGATCTCTTATCCAGATCTTAACCTGCTCCGGACAGAGTTGGGCATCCAGCATAAGTTACCGGTGTGATATACCCCAATCAGAAGTGAACTAGCATCGGCAGAAAATCCCGGGTTAACCCTGAAGTTATCTCGAAAAGAAAAAAAATCTGGCTTGGTAGTACAGGCCTCAGATCTATATTTACCCATTATTTGCTCTACTAACGCCTGCCACTTTATGCAGGCGCCTATGGAGATTTATGTCCCTTTCACTTTCCACAAACCATGCTCCAATATTTTCTGTCACTTTCAGTTTTTTTTAAATGCCAGTTTTATGATTAAATTACAGACTACGCTGAAAATATTCTGGATTTAAAAACCATACAACCAAAAGGAAAACACAAAACTTAATTCCTGACCCCCCTTTGTAAATACACTGCATTAAAAGAGCAAATATCTGCATTACATTTATGACAGATCCTGCTTACAGATATCCCCATAAATTAACCATAATAAAGCATGAAAAATCCCTGGATATAACAAGCAATCCATAAAATGTGTGGAAGGGATCCTTCACAGATCCTACTTCAGATTTTATGCACACTGGCACTATGATTAGAAGTTAACCTGATAAAACAATCTAAGATCCTAAATAATTAAAAATCACTGTCAGATTTCTACAACACAATTATAAATATGTTAAATACTAATTTCAGATTACTATTTTAATAAGCATTTACACAATGACTTATCAGATTGAAACTGCATAAAATATCAGTATTATAAAATGATGAATGAACTGAACAAAGTTCAGCTGAGGGAGGAAAAAAATCTAAATGAAAGGAGATGGGTAGGGAGCAAATAATAAAAAAAAGATCTAGCTGTTATTAAAATCTATCTTCACAACAAAGGGTCTTACCTTTCATTTCCCCAGTATTTGTGACCTTCCACCAGACTCTTGTGGATCTGCTTTACCCTCTAAAAACAGCAAATATCCCAGATCAGAAAAGTTAGACAAAGACAAACGAATTCATGAAACAATATGACGAAGACGGCGCACATAGTAAACTGCAGTATTTTATCTAAGTGAACTTCAGACTGATACTTCGCAAGTGAAGAACTGAATGTAGGCTGGAAGCCATTCCAGTCAGCAAAAATCTGGATATCAATACACTTATTTAATATGTTTATGGCCTGCTGGTGTGATATTGCTGTAACACAATTTCTTGTCGAGGAGCAATACTCTTATATGCCAGTTCTCTTCATGTTTTCAAATCTTAAACAGCCTTCAACACTTTAGTAACAAACAAGAAGATGCTAAGGTTTAATCTTTTTTATTGGATCTATGAGTACCACAAAAATGGCTTAGTGAATAACGGAAGTTACGAACGTAACTATAGTTCTGTGAATTCCTGGATAACTGCCAGTGGCAGTAAACAAAGTGAATATGTCTCCTCGAGATTTAATGACAACAGAGTCACTCAGGTAACGTGTAGGCCACCTGTGCACCGAGCTTATAAATGGGGGCCGGTGGCCTACACCTGGTCTCATCGGATCTTCTTGCCGAGAAACGGGGAGAACTTTCCGAGTAACCAGCGTGACTGGCAGTCATCCAGGAATTCACAGAACCATAGTTACGTTCGTAACTTCCGTTCTGTTTCATTCCTTCCTGACTGCCAGTGGCTGTAAAAGTGGATGACTCATACCAGCGTTGTCATGAGGAAAGGGCAACTCACCGAGGTCTCAGTGGGAGGAGCCCAGTGGCAGGACAGCTGATGCCAGAGTCGACTCCGAAGCCACATCGAGTCGATAGAACCTGGCAAAAGTGCAGGGCGTCGCCCAGGATGCTGCGGCACATATGTCCGCCAGAGGCATGCCCGCCATGGCGGCCCATGATGTAGCCGCCCCCCGGGTGGAATGGCAGACCAAGCTCGAAGGGGGAGGCACGCCTGCAGTGCGATAGGCACTCCGGATCACCTCTGCGACCCAGTGGGAAAGACGCTGGTTAGACAGCGCGAGTCCCCTATTCTTCCTCCCGTAGCATACAAACAGCCGCTCAGTGCGCTTGAGGGCCTCTGAGGCTGACATGTACGCCCGCAACGCCCGGACAGGACACAGCCTGTTGGCCCGCTCCTCCGCCCCAGACTGGAATGGGGGCGGATGGAACGCCTGACAGACTGACCTATAAATGGGGGACTGACAGACAGCGCATGCAGTTCGCTGACTCTCTTGGCAGTGGTAATGGCCAGGAGGAAAGCCGTCTTTAGCAACAACTCCATTAGGGGGGCCTGGGCCAGGGGCTCGAATGGTGGTTCACCGAGGGCCCTACGGACCAGCGGCAAATCCCACGTAGCCACAAACTTCCTCCGAGGGGCGCAGAGCCGTCTGGCCCCCCCGTAGAAACTGCGCCACCCAGTAATGCGCCCCCAGCGGCCTGCCATCCACATGGCAGTGGTTGGCTGAGATGGCAGCCGCATGCACCTTCAAGGTCGAGGCTGCCCTGCCGGAATCCAACAGGTGCTGAAGGAACCGCAGGACATCCTGCAAGAGGCAAGCGGCAGCGTCCAGCTTGTTCACCCTGCACCAATCAGAGAAAGCAGCCCAACAATTCCGGTACACCGCCCGTGTGGAGGGCGCCCTCGCATTCCTCAAGGTGTCGAGCACCGAGGGCTCCAGGCCACACTGTGAGCTGCAGGCGGCCTGCCCCTGGGTGCCAGACCTTACCTTCCCAGCTGCGGAAGCTGCCACGGTTCCCCTTCCAACAGGTGGAGGAGAAGGGGGAACCACAGCCTCGATGGCCAC
The DNA here is from genome assembly GCA_036024015.1 of Craterocephalus amniculus. Lineage (NCBI taxonomy): Eukaryota > Metazoa > Chordata > Actinopteri > Atheriniformes > Atherinidae > Craterocephalus > Craterocephalus amniculus. Next base: position 14,401 of record JAVQJG010046493.1, read on the forward strand.
ATGGGCGCCACCAGAAGGACCCTGTGGACTGAATCCCTCACCCTGTGCAGCACCTGCATCAGTAGGGGAGTCAGAGGAAAAGCGTACAGCAGCGTCTGTGGGCGAGGGCGTCCAACCCGAGCGGGGCCCCGTCCTCCGCCAACGAGAACCAGCTCGGACAGTGAGCCGTCTGTTCGGAGGCGAACAGGTCCACCAGGGCTTCCCCATACCGGTCCCAGATCTGCTGGACCACC
>JAVQJG010046497.1:0-17570 GCA_036024015.1 Craterocephalus amniculus
CAGCAAGACGAATGAACTTCTGTCCTGAGAGTGGACGAGGAAGTGTCCTGAATGTGGAGGTGCAAGAAATAAAGTTTATCCACATGGGGAACGAAAAAAATACATGCTTCCCGTATACCCCTCTCGACGATTCACCACCATGGCACTGAATGCATAAAGGCCCAGGTTGCTTTATAGTGACAACTTTTCCATGTTCTCCGATTCATGTGTAATTTTTATCAAAAAGTTCATGGCACCACCACATTTTTTATACATACAATTAATATCTACATGTTGTCACTGGCTAGCTTTGAGATAAACAACATCATAGGGGTTTTTGTTGCACAGTCCATGTGAAACCAAAACAAACCCCATTTTTGTTTACACATCTGCATCTGCAGCACATTTGATAAAAGAAAGTTGGAGGAAGCTTCTCATTTCCTACCTGACACCATGCAGAAATGCTAAATACCAAGTAGAAGGCTGTTATGATGCCATTGTGTGTTCCCATGGTGGCCTCCTGTGGTTGTTTGGCGTATACCGCAGCATTGGTGAAGCAGGCTGACCCATCTTTTGTGCTACCATGTCAGTCTTTTTGACGTTTACCCTGCCCTCTGGTGTAATTCATTTTGATGTCTTCTACACCTTTTGCCAGGGAGAAAACAACGTGTCTGCTATGTGGGATTACTGGCCTGCCCAGCTCACTGGCCTGACTCTTAATTATGATTTATACAATCTATGAATAAAAGCATTTTGATCATTATTATTATTATTACCTGCAAAAATGGTAGAAAAACATTGTATGGAACATTACATCCCAGTTTTCAACTCGTGTGAGCAGTTGGAATTGTTCTCATGCTGTTATTGTTGGTGTTATTATATTATTTTTTTTACTTATTCATATTCTATTTTATATTAAGTTGTTATTATAAATGTGCTTGTTTCATGGACAATAGAGGATGTTCATAGTTACAGCACACAAACAGAAGTTAATAGGCTGTTTGACACTGAGCAACATCTAAAATTGCAAATGATTTAATTTGAATGCCAATTATTAAAAAATAACAGGCTGCAACATTCAAACCATAAATAATTCAGTTTGCATTACATATGTTTTAAATGATTTAATATTCCTGTTTTTACACAATAAAATGGAGTTACACCGTGACAAAAATCTGGCATTTTAAGGGTTAAAAAAGTTCAAAATTCCTATTTTTTAATATATATGGCGCTGGTATGTAGAATAAAAATGAAAAAAAAGCAAAGGAAAAAGCAAATAAAGAAAATCATAGGTTTCTGAAGACATTATTCTTCATACACATTTTTGTGTTATTAGGGTGCAAAACATGACTATTTGACATTATTTATATTTTGGTTATTGCTGGCATACATAAAAACTCTTAACTGCCATAATCTACATACATGATCATATTTTACACAATGCAGTTTGCATAAAGTATACTGAAAATGTAATGACCAAAATATGGCAATTAAAGGGTTAAAAATGTTGAAATATTAATATTTGATATGCATGGTTAGCACTGAGGCTGGTTAAAAGAATAAAAATGAAAAGAAAAAATACAAATACAACTTTTTTATGATATGATTGTTAATATACACAATATTGTGTATTAGGGTGCAAAACATGACTTTTTGACATTGTGCAAAATATGATCTTGTAGATTATGGCAGTTAAGAATTTTTTACATATGCCAATCTGCAATAAACAACATATAAATAATCTAGTTTACATAAAGTATACTGAAAATGTAATCAGTTTTATGTGTTAACACCATATAATCCAGTATACATAAAGCATGCTAAAAATTATTTCATTTTTGTGTTTTTAAATCACAAAACGAAGTTGCATAATGCTCAGAAAATGGCAATTTAAGGTTTAAAAATATTAAAAATTAATTCATATTTGATATGTATGTCCAGGATTGATGTTGGTTTAAAGAAATAAAAAAAAGAAAAAATACAAAATAATAAATAATGAAAATTTTGTAATGACATGAATTCTTATTACACATTTTTGTGCTTATGGTGCAAACGAGATTTTTTAAAAAGGGGTGCCTAAGGGTTAATCGACTCAGCTTTGCTCTAATCAACTTTATTCTGAATGAATGGATGTGATTTTACCTTTTGTTATATTTACTTGATTTAATTATTTTAAAGTTATCACACACTACCAATTTATAAATATTTTGATAAACTTTTATAAAAGTTTTTCTCTCAGGATCCACTACTCCAGATGCAAAATTAATACTGTGACAGTAAGTTTTCCTTTACAGCAACAAGAAGTCTGAATAGTTCTTCAGAAGGTCGATTTGATGTGGTTATCCATCAGAGTGTATTAAACAAAGTAAAGTTAATTTGATATTTTTTTTCACATGATGTGGTATAAAGAGAAAAGGAAGGAACCATGTGATAAACTAAAGAACTTCACTACTTTGAGTCAGATTAGCCAAACTCATCCTTACTGGATAAATATTTAACCTCCTTTTTAAGACGGTCACTGGCTATAGAGCTCACCAGACCACTTGATAAACACGGAATGCATCATGGGAACAGAAGGCATTCCATACAAAACAAAGGGTAAATTCAGCACTAACCCTTTTTACTGACGAGCGAATTAACAATTATTAAGCTTGTTATTTGAGATGCAACCCTGGTGGAGTTCAGCAGACTAGGACACAAGTCAAGAACAAGTAAAAAAAAAAATTTACTTCAAAGTGGTCTGTAAGCTTTTATTTCCCCATTAAAATATTGCATCTATTTCTAAATCTGTTTTTCTCTTCAAAGCTCCTCCTGTGATCAGCGCATTGAGGCGGACAGGATGGGCAAGACATTTTCTTATGGTGCGTTCAGACCAAAAGCAGCAAGACGCTCTCGCCGCTCAAAGTTGGACGCTGGATGCTCGTAAATCAGACGCTTCACATTTTAGATCAAAAACGGTCTTGATGGTCCAAACGTTCTCGATGCTCGTCAGGAGGACCCGCATGTTTTCCTTTTTTTCTCTCTCTCTACAATGTAATGCTCGGCTTGATTTATTTGCTCCACACGGTCTTTTTTGCTCCTGTCGTGGTCATAAGTGACAGGGTGGGCACAGTCGGGCATGATTAGTCTGTCCGCCATTTCTGTCTTTTGTTAAGTGATGAGAATAGCTTCCAGACGTTACTTTGTAGCATGTCTGCTAAAGCTAAAGCTAACCTGCGATGATTGGTTGACGCTCCGCGTCAAGCAGCGAAAGTACAGATTTTCCAACTGCCATCGCTGCTCTTAATGCGTGGCGAGAGCAGTGAGAGCAGCCGACGCTCAAACGCCCAAAACGCACTGCTCCCGACGCTCAAAACGTGCTGCTCAACTGCTTGCCGCGCCTTGACGTGCATTTGCATAGACTTTACATGTAAACCTGACGCTCTCGCTGCTTTTGGTCTGAACGCACCATTAGAGGGATGATTGGTCAGGAAGATGCCACTTCTTTCTCTCTGGTCCAGAACTTAACCTGCTCCCGACCAGGTTAGCTGTTCAGCATCAGTTACCCCGATCAGAAGTGAACCAGCTTCGTCGGACAGAAAACCCTGAACCCGGTCTTTGTGCCTTTGCATTGGGGGTGGACGGGACTGAAGATCAGGGGCAGGCAGAGGCTCCTTCAGTTGTTCTGATTGGTGTTGAGGCCTGCCAAATTGAGGGGCGGCGACTGCTTGTGCTGCTCTGGCTTGGTCGATATCTTGTGGGAGGGGTTAAGCGGCAGCGACTGGCGGTCCTCCCACAGCTTGGTGAGGCAGTTCTGGTTGGATGTTATTTGGAGGGGCTGGTGCAGGAGGCGGGTGATAGGGCGGAGGGGCAGAGTCCAGAGTCGGATCGACCTCAGACCTCCACAGTTGCTGTAGGCCAGGGTAGAGAGAAGAAGTACCATTAGACTGGCCAATAGATTTTTCTTTATTCTCACACTCTGCTCCTTATGATTGAAAAACGTACAAACCCTCCTAACCAGATAAGCCCAGAGCTCCTTTCCACTGAGAAGTGCAACCAATTTGCCAACTTCTTCATTGAAAAAATTAAAACAATCAGACAAAATATTAATGGCACACAGACAGACAAGATAAATGGTCTGTGTCTAAAACCAAGAAATATCCCTGGTGTTATGTCCCAACTTAGCATGGTTGATTTAATGGTTGATTGCCATAGAGAGTGACCTCCTACTTATAGTAAACAGCTCACTGGCATCAGGTATTTTCCCCAAGTCATTAAAGATAGCTGCTGTTAAGCCACTCCTAAAGAAAAGGACTCTAGACGCCTCTATAATGAACAACTACAGACCTGTCTCTAACCTCTGTTTTAAATCCAAGATCATTGAGAAAGTTGTTTCAAACCAGCTAAATTACTTTTTACATGAAAATAAAATTCGTGATAAATTCCAGACAGGCTACCGACACCATCACAGCACTGAAACAGCTCTGATCAAAGTGTTAAATGACATCCAGTTGAACACTGATTCTGGTCAAGTTTCAGTCCTGGTCCTGCTGGATCTCAGTGCTGCCTTTGATACTGTAGATCACAGAATCCTGTTGCTCAGGCTGGAAAACTGGGTTGGACTTTCTGGAGCAGTCCACACAGTAGATCTGTATTCAGATCTCTTAGTAAATTGAAGAGATCTGAACACATCACACCAGTCTTTACACAGACTTCCAGTCAGAGAATAGATTTTAAAGTTCTTCTGATATTGTTGTAGTTTGGATCCTATCAAACGATGCTGCTGTTGAACAAGGAGTCTGCAGACAGAGGTCTTAATGATTCTTTTAATCAGTCGAACAGAGTGGCCCTCTTTCGGAATCAAAAGACCCCGATCAACGTTTTATACCATCTTATATAGACCATCAATTCATGCCATTGGTTGATATTTTCTCCTGCTGATTGTCACTGCTATTCCTGATCCTGGGCCTTCTAGGGCATCTGATATCAAGTTATAATGTCACCTCTCATAATAGTCTGTGTACAAGCAACCTTAAACAACCCCACACCTGTTGCCTGCTAGGTCACCTTTACCCACAAGTCACACACGATAGAACTGATAAATATTACCTTCCGCAATATATAAATCCCAGAACAGTTTAGGCCCATAATACATCAGTAAAATGTTCAGAGAATATAAACCTGCCAGAGCTCTTAGATCCAAAGACTCAGGTGAGCTGATCCAGACCAGAGTCCAGACCAAACATGGAGAAGCAGCTTTTTGCTGTTATGCTGCAAACAAGTGGAACAAACTTCCCGTAGAGATTAAACTCTCACCAAATGTTAAAAACGTTCCTTTTCTCATGCATCTATGAATGAAATCTGCACGGTATCTTTTAACTGCTCTTACTTTTAATCTTTTTAATGATTTTGTGTTTACATGATTTTATTGTAATTTTTCTTGCATTTATGCTTTTAATGTTGTATGTAAAACACTTTGATTTCTCTTGAACCTGAAAATGTGCTAGACAAATAAACTTGCTTTGCCTTGCCTTGTCTATGATCATCACAATAGTTTTTGCTGGTGGAGTTATTTTTGAACAAGTACATTTTTACGGATCTAGCCTATTTTATCCGTTTTTGATTCTTTTCTTTACTGAACTTAATTAACTTTATTAACTTAAAGATTTTCTTGTTGCCTATTGATAAGTTAATTTTAGAAATGTACCGCACATATTAGGATGGACTGTTTTGTTTTGTTTTTGTTGTTGCTGTTCTGTTTGTTTGTTTTTTTTAACTTTTATTTCTGCATCTCTAGATGTGGCCACTGGAGGGCGCCGTGGACTACCGCTTCTACTGTGCTCTGTCCGTGGTACTAAAATGATCCAACTCTAAATCTGCCTTAGATCGTTGTAAGAAGTCTTTTGGTGTTGCTTAATGAAACCTGCATTTGCCCTTATGTTGCTAAAAAAAAAACGTATTCAGTTATCAGCGGCCTGCCTTTCTATCATTAATTTCTCCATAAAATGGTTCTGTTTTTGTTTCTGCAAGAGCTAACTTACAGTTGTCTTAAACCTCTTCACATTTGTCAGAGAATTGTAATTCCAATTGAATTGTGTTATTCTGATATTGTAGTGTTTCTTTTATCCTGATAACTTTCATCTTAATCTTCCAGCTTTCAACCCTGAAGTATATAATTCCAATTTCTTTTTATTTGTGTATAAATGTATGTCCTTTTACTTCTCTTCCTAATCATGGTGTCCGTGTTTACATTACCTTTGATATGACTATCCTATTGTTTTTGTGCTAAAATTAACGTCAGCTTTGAAGAGACTGAAAAGATTGGTGCTCATCTAAAACCTGTTTGGAAACAACATTTAAAGAAAAATGAGATATATTAAATCCCTTAAATAGTCCAAAAATTCAAGCACGTCTCGTTTTTCTGTTGGTAGAGCAGCTGTTGATTGGGAGACCTCTGGTCTGAGTAATCTATAGCTTTATCTCTGTTGACTAAAAAGTTGAAGAAGCTGTGCCCACTAAACATTCTCTTTGCACTTTCCTTTTTAAATCCCGCTAGTTATGACAGAGTAAATGTGACATGATAAACCAACAGACTGTGTGCAGTGGTAGTAGCCTAAGTGTAACCTAGGCTACTACCTGCATGCCACACCTGCGTTCACCAAAAGATAATTAGCTTCCATTCGGTGTGACTTCTCTTCGTTGTCTTTCCAACTGCATTTTATTCATTGTCTGCTTTCAGTATTTAGTTGCTTTTTTTAATCGCCATCCTGTTTGTTTGCATTTTAAGCACGGCTCTAAATGATGCCAGAATGAATCTCCACGTCGTTTATGCAGCGAGCAGCTGCTGGGCAACCAGTTTGTTTCTGCCTCCTTCTTTTTGTCGCATATTGGATTTAAAGGCGAAGGAGCGGAGTTGGGGCATAACTGGGTTTAACTTATGCATGGTGTCTGGCTTGTCTATCGCTCTGCGGTAGAATTTATGGGAGAACATGGCTGTCTCTGAGCCGACCTGTGTCTACCGGTGAATTTGGATGCGCGACGAAGGACACTCCGGGCAGGAAGTCCAGACAAGCGGAGGAAGCCAGCCGGACAGCCGGAGACCAACCTGAACAGCTTCCAGCTGCTGGCTGAGCAGGTAGCATGAATGAAACTGAAGGTTTTGTGTTGTGTACAAGGTGGCTGGCTAAACGGAACACCTGCAACGTCCTAAACGCGTTGATGAGTTTCCAATTCCACCGAGAGGCTATTGTTGACGAGAATAAAATCAAACTTGAGTTACCAGCCGTGCGGTTTAGTCGGTTTTGAATGCGGGGGGGCAGTAAAAAAAAATCTAAATTCTCAATGTGCATTAAACGCACGTTTAAACAGCATACCAGACGTGTATCTAGCACTAAAATAGTTTAGGTTGTAGAGTCTGTTGTCCCGATGGGCCCATTCTGGGATAATGTGGTGGCTGCTGGAGAGATGTGCTCCTCAGTTGTAAAAAGCGATTCTACCATCAGATATAGCTTCCTGGCCCATCATATACATGCCGAATTATTCTGGTTATATTGCTAGTGTGCAACAATATGTTCTCACATTTTGAGAGATTTTCCTTTCACTGTTAGCCCTGTTCACGTACAACTGCACAATTTTATTTATGGGATTTGATCTCAGCGGAATTTTATTTATTTATTAGCCTTTTTCAAAACATTGCACAATTCTTAGTGCACACACAAGTTCAGCAGTGAGTCATACTTATGCACATTTAATCCCTTGTCCAAGCAGCAGTGGGGCCACTCTAGACAGAGGAAGCAGTGAAGGACAACTGGGTTAACCTGGCCACACACCCAGCTCTACTGGATCATGGGTAACCATACTGGAAAAGAATTCCACGTCCCCTCAGGTACAGTACCCACTGTGAATATAAGCATGATAAAAGAAGCAAGGTGTATTGATGAATTATGTTTTTGTCCAACTGACTGAGATTTTCACCACTTCAGAGTTGCGCCACTTCACATTTGTCTTTAATCTGCAAACTGTTTATGGATCTTTTTCCTACTGGATCTAAGAAGGTGCTCTTTGCTTCTTTTCTCTTTTCAGTGTTAAGTGTCTGCCTTTCCAAGAGAAAATGAACTGATTAGCCCACAAAACAACAGGGATCTTTTGGCTTTTTTATGTAGGAGAAAAGCAGGAGCCTTTTTAAGGAAAAAAGCTTCAGAAAAATCGCATAAAACAATTCATTTCAGAAACGCCATTTATACAAAAGACTATGTACTGCAACAGCAGAAAAACCATTTTATGAACTGAAATGTACTAATTTAAAAGGGTGAAAAGCTTCATTAACTCAACTTCAACTAAAATCCCTTCACAACCTCTGTATGTGAGTTTTTACGGTGAAATGGAGACTACACACATCCCTTTGTTCCATTTATATCTTGGTGTCAGGTATCTGCATGATCACAAAGGGGCCTCAAAAGTGCTGAATCTACTTTGCAGGGAAACACAAGTTGTACCCTAGAAAACTTGGCAAAAAGTTAAATCCAGCAGCGTCAGACTTTTGACTTCCTTTGTACATTAATTACCTTTCAGCCCAAACCCTTGCAGACCGGCTGTATTTGGCTTAGCTGTGCTGTCTTAAGCCTCACAAGTCTTCCTTCTGGCTGACTGCATCCGATCACTGGCTCACAATCTCCCTCACGGCTGTTTAAAATGCAGCCCAGCTTCTTGTCTGTCAGTGAGCAGGATGTGGACTAAGCTGGAGGATGAGAATAACTCTCTTGCTGCAGCTGGGCAGACTACATCATGCTGCCACCAGGGGAAATGATGAGTCAGCAGAATCTTTCACTACAGTACAAGGGCAAGGAGGGGAAGAATGAAAAGATCTTAAAAGAATATTTGTGTAACATGCCAAAATGTGTACACTGTAAACTGGACATATATATATAGAGGGTGTTTTTAGCTTTAACAGCAGTTTCATCTATAAATAAGACAGGAGATGGTGCATGATCAGGTCCCAACAAATGATAAAGCTCCAGTGCAAACACTTTTTTTCTAATATAAATTGTTTTTTTCCCCTCTTTTTTTAGAGCTTCACATGTCTTGCAGGATTCTGGCAGGTCTATTGATAAATGTACATGTAATCCCTTTCTGGTTGCAGTGGGAGAAGCTGTTAGTAGATGAGGGAATATCACCTCTTCCTGTATCTTGCTACATGAGGGGAACGGTGCTTGCCAAGACATTGGCAGGAGAGGCTTTTTGCTGCATCAGTCAGTCCGGGTGGACACTGAGCGCTTGCCTCTGCATTGAGGAAAAAGAAGAGAAGCTTAGCACATATTTTTAACTTTAATTTTTTTTTCTTTTATTAGCAGATTCCTCTTTAATCAGCTTTTATCCTCTCCTCTCAGCTTCCCCTTTAGATTTCTACCACACACCTCCTACCTCACCGTCGGAGGCGGAGCTGGCTGCCATGGCCTTACCCTCTGCAGCTCCCTCTGATAAGACTCAGACTCCATTACCGGCCGGCAGCACCACCCCCTCCATCAACTCCCCAATCGCAAACTGGACGCAGAAAGCGTCTGCTCCCTCAGAGTGGGCTGTGATCAGCGTAGATAGCATCAGCTCCTCCTCGAATGTGAGCGATGCAACTACCCGGCAAGACAAAGCCCCGGTTGGTCTGGACAGTCCGGCATCTCTGCCTCTGTCCAAAGGGTCGCCTTCAGAGCAGAGCTGGCAGGAGAGGGATAGCGGGATGGAGCCACAAGCTGAAGCAGAGAGTGCAGGCGAGGAGATGACCTTGGTGTTAATCAGTTTGATGGAGCACTACGGGGCCCCACTAGGTCTAAGCCCCAAAACTGATCTCACTACCGGAGCTGTAGGTAAGCACCAAGTTTGTTTCTTCTGGTTACGTTTTTATCCTCCTTTTAGATTTTCAAGCAAACTCTGACTCAGGGTTATCGGGGCTGCAGTCCTGCAGGTTTTTCAGCGTATCCCTGCTCCAACACACCTGACTCAAACTAAATGGAGAAAGAGCCCATGAAGTTTTGCACAACGACTCATTGAAACACTGAAAACGTGCAGGACTGCGGCCCTCGTCAGACCAAACTAGCCCTGCCCTAATTTATCTTCGTCAATGCTTGTGAAGATATAAGCTACTATGTGGGACTGAGTAAGTGATCAAATGTTTTCTACGATGCATAAGTGTTTTGAAAGACCATGTGATGCCATTTATAAAACTTTGTAGTCTTCATGGTTTTAGGATCCTTTCACCTTTTCTCTGACAATGCTGCAGAAGATAACAAGATCTTTTCTTACTTTGTGATTTTCATGGGAAGTTGGAATAATATTTTAACCCTATAATGACAAACATCATTTGATATACACAGTTTCTGAGAGGTTTTGCATCATTTTATAGTAAAAACCCTCAAACCCCAGTTATACACTCTTCTACTTGTCTTCTGCCCCTAATGGATGCCAGGAAACAGATGACTGCAATATAATCATTTTGACATGTCCAACATTAAGAAACTGTAAATATACATAGAAAATTTTAAGTATTTTTCCACACTTTTTTAAAGTGTCAAAGACTTCAGATTAAAAAAAAAAAAAAAAAGACTTTTCTCCTCATTTTTTGGTCGGGCTTTAAATGGTTAAATCAGTGGGAGGTCTCAAGGATCTAAATGTTGGACCTATTTGTTGTATTTTTTTTCTAAAGGTATTTTGCAGGCAGATTCTAATGTTTTCCACTGTTAACTTTAATGACAAATTAATCAGAGTATCTCGAACCAATTCCTGCAGACGGGGGAAGTCTGAAGAAAACTTCATTTCTAAAGTGAACAAAAAGTGGATTTGAAGGAGACTGCAAAATCTAATGTTAAGAGTTCCTTTTCAGGTGTCATGGTTTGCATTTAATGTTCCAACTTTACAAAAATAATTTTTTTGATGCACTAAAATAAAAAACATTTTGAGAGCAAGCATCACATAGGCCGAAGAGGGTAAAGAATTGATTAAGAATTGATCTAGTAATGATCCTTAAAATTCTCCAAATCCACTATAACTTCATTAAAATAAAAGCTGGATCATTTTCTTTTAAACATTTTTGCTGGTGCTAGGTCCATTAATGCGTATTACCCTGTCTAAGTGAAGTACATATATCTTTCGTTGTCAGTCTTTTCCCTGTTTCTTAAATAACAGAAATTTTAGCTTTGTCGATCGCTGCTGTCAGACAGGAATTGATTGTTGTGTGATTTAACTTTGTGTACTGTCAGAGCTGCTCAGGCGCCTGATAATGGAGAGAGAGCAGCTGGTGGAGGAGATGGACACACTGAAGGAGACACACAGGGTGAGTTATGACTGCACTTCCGGTCCACAAATCATCAATCTGAGAAGTTATGTACTTTTCAGTGCAGGAAGTACCAAGCAAGATGTTTACTTTTTAACAAAAATGTAACATGGCATCACTTTTAGCATCCATTTTCAATTATTTCAGATGATAAAACCTTCTCCTTCTTACTACTTCTGCCTTGGTATTGTGAACCTATCCAAATATTTGCACTGAAAAGTCTGAAGCAGCAGCCAGAGAGCCACACTGAGAGCACTTAACTTCAGATGACAGTGTTTATGTTGTTTCCAGGCAGAGAGGTTGGAGTGTGATCAGTTCCAGTGCGACCTGCAGGTTGCTGTGTCTGTGGCCGACCGGCTGCGGGTTGAATCAGAGCAGGCGCTGGGATTGCTCCAGAAGAGTCACAAAGCTGTGGAGGAGCAGCTGGCTCAGGCCCTCAGCCGGCAGCAGGAGATGGAACGAGAGCTGGCCAATCTTAGAGCCGAGCACAAAAGCGTCTGCTGCAAACTAAGTGAGCTCACCATGCAGCAGCAGCAGGAACGAGCTGAACTCAACTTTCTGAGAAATGTCTGCAGGATGAAAGATGGACAAACGGATAAACAGGCTGATGGACAAGAGTCTGAGGATGAAATTACAAAGAAAGTCAAAGAGGAGACTAGAGCTGAAGTTGAGGCAAATCAAAATGTTTTTGAGAAATGTGAAGCTCATGATTCCGAGAAGGAAAATGGATCAGAAAACGTGCAGCTGACAGGAAAAGGGGTGGCGGAGGGATACATTCGTAGTTTGGCAGCCCTGGAGAAGAAGAAAGAAGGACGTGGTCAGATGGACCAAAGGAGGATTGTGATGCTGTCTGAAAGATCTTGGTAAGTCTACATGAAAGTTCCCACTTTAGTCATGTTACTACAACCACAAATCAGAACATGTTGGAACAGGAAGGAAAATGTCCATTTTATGATTAAAAAGAGGACAAGTAGTGCATTTAAGTTTTGATTGCTGACTGTTGGAACCCAAAATATTTTTCTTAATGTATTGAATTGAATTTCAGACCTGCAACACATCCCAAAACTCTTTGGACTGTAAAGTTAAAACTTACTTGGTCCTTTAGTTTAATCTGAAATCTCAACATACTCTTCTGCATTTATGCCACCATGATAGAGATGCAAATGAGCTCTGCCAAATGCCCTAATAAATGTTTTTATCTTTTTTCCCCATACTGTGGAGAGGGTGTTTCTTCCCTCAAATTCAAGCTGAGAACGGGTGGTGCTCTGCCCATATTTGCTCCACAAGGATTTATCCTTTCGTGGATGCTGTTTTATTACAAAATCATAATTAAATCATTGGTTGACATCTACTGTTAGACATCAATTCATTTTAAGATCATAAGTAATGCTTAACTTTCCCCAAAACAACCTTTTTATTGGAAGGTTTTGCAGATCTAAAGTATAAAAATGAATGTGTATAAACAGATAAAGTTGACAAGACAAAATAGGAAATATCTTGAGTTTTTTCTGTCTTCAAAGACAGAAATTAATTTAGCCACTATAAGAATCATTGCTCCCTTTTTTTATTTGCTCAGTGTTTTCCATCCCTTCTTATTTTGAATGATATCTAAAAAATCTGGCCAATTATGTACGTTTTTGTCATTTAGGAGTCTTTCTCGTCTTTCACTTCAAACCGATGCTTCCTGTCAAAATGGGACTGTAAAAAACATGAGCACAACATTGCCTCTATGTAAGGTACAACATGTTATCTGATAATTACCCTCTTAGTAGTGATACAGTTGTTATCCTGTGCATCCAGTCTATTCTGTTTGACCCGCAGAAAGAAGAGCCAATAAAAGGGAGAAGGATGGAGCGCATGTTGCAGCGGCAGGACAGCTGGTCCAGCTTTTATACTGGTGAGCTTACCAAACCATTGTTATGGCTCTTTTGACGCCTTAAAGAGACAGTGTGTTTAAAAAAAATAAAAAATAATGTAAGGTCATTGACCATGAAGAATTGTGTTTTTATTGGTAGACAATCACTTTACTAATATTAACTGTTATGTTTTAAGTATTTAAATTGAGCCATTTGCCAGTCAATTGCAGTTGTCCTGTTTGGGCCATTTTGAACCCTCTCACCTTAAAGACTCTAGTACGGGGTTTGTTTGATAGGTGGTTTCCAGTGTGGGTTTTTTTTTTACTTTTTTGGGCACTGACAGGCACCGTCCATTTATGGCTGTGTTTGGCATTTAAAGTCATCTCTATGCCGTTCTCTGTACTGTGTAAATCTTACACATCATGTGTGCAGATGAATAACTGTAGCTGCATTATTTGTGTGTTGCAGGAAAAGCAGAAGAGGATCAAAACTCAGATTCGTTCAAGTAAGGGACAGTTAGCTCTCTTCTTTTTTTTAATCATTATAATAACTCTGTATTGCCATGTCTCTGTGGGAAATAGAAGTTACTGTAAATTTTAGATATCTATGTTTCTGACAGGTGGAGGAGCAGAAGTCATAATTATTGTTAAACAACTTGAATTTCAATGTAATAAAAATATTAACTGTTCCCAATTTATTCCCCGCCCCACCTGGATTTTAGTGATTTACAAAATAATTAAGACAAATGTTACTTTTTGTGAATAATTGGTTAATGGTTGAAATGTTCCTTTGCCTTTTACAGACCTCAAGATGGCTTCAGTGCTTTGCTGAGGCGTCATGGAGGCTCCAGGAGAAACTCCCTGCTGCGCTGGTGCCAAAGCAGGATCCAAGGTTACAAGGTTAGAAAGAAGCTCAACATCACTGATTAACTTTGGTTACATGACTAAGTTTCTTTCTTTGATGCTTTGTGGCAGAATATTGAGATCACCAACTTCAGCAGCAGCTGGGAGGATGGTCTGGCCTTTTGTGCTGTGTATCACACCTATTTACCCACCAGCATCCCTTATAACAGCCTCAACCCATCTAACAAGGTAAAACTGTAGCTGTACATGCATGTTAAAGGACATGATTTGATAATGTATTTGATGTATGAATGATTTTGTTCTTTTCACAGAAGGAAAATCTGGATCTTGCTTTTAAGACAGGCGAGAGTGTCGGGATCACAGCTACGCTGGTGAGATAGTCGAATCTGTTTTCCAGATGTTCACTCATTTAGAATAACATTTTATTTAACTTCAATCAAAGACATCTTTCACCTTCATTTTTTTTAATGCCAACATCTTGGTTTTGGATTTTTTTTCTGCTTGTGTGTAAAATAGTTTTGTGCATGTTGAGTATGCGAAGTTTCAAAACTTGCCCACTGACTGTTCGTTGACTTAATGCTTGCCAGGTGGATATTTGGTTAGCCTCTGACAAAAAAAAAGCCAGATATAGAGAGAGTTAAAAAAATTTTTTTAAAGTGCTGCAGTAATCTGCAACATAAGGTAAATGTTTTTTGTTCTTACAGATTCATTAACATCTTACACTTTTAACTCTTTACATTCATTGTGCAACAGACGGTGGACGAGATGCTGAAGCCCGATGGTCCAGACTGGCAGAGAGTGTTGGGATATGTCGAAAGTATTTTCCGTCACTTTGAGATGTGACATCATTGTCCTGCGTCTTGCTCCTCTCTTTCCCTTCAGTGGGAATCAAGAGCTGAAGGACTGAAACATTTTTCACCACAAGGTGAAGCTCTGCCAATATTGAACCCAGCAGACAGGAATTTAACATCATCAGTATTACAATCATGACTTGATTTTATGTTTTGATACCATTTTCTTCACACTGAGACAGTTGTTGACCAAATGTCAGTGGAAGGATGTAATATATTCTACTTTACTTATTTTTCTACTTGCACAGCAACCATGGTGAATCTCAAAAGCTGCTGGGGATATGCACACCAGACACTAAATGTATGTATTATGAAGCAGAAAGATTACCTGCTCAGAAACTACTTCCATGTTTTTTTCACCTTACTGGGTTTGTTGGATTTGCACAGAATGAGTTTTAAAAATGTTAAGAAGCACTTTATTATTCGTGTTGACTTTGAAGCATTTTAAGTGTAATATTCCAGAATCTGGATCACTTTATCTTGACTGATGTTTTTATTATGTAGCCTATTTGTCATGTCAACACCGTGTGCATGCGTCCAAATGAAAAAGACCACAAAACAGAGCAGACATGTATCCAGATCTGTTTGTTTTAACCAGAAACACCACTGGAGCTGTCTGAGGATGGTTACCTATGGGGAAACTTATATTGTATGTAAATGTGTGCAATTGTTTTTAAAACATGCTTAATGTATGAAAATGTAATGTATTAATAAAGTATATACAAGATACTGTTTTTTTCCATAATTTATTAATATGGCACAGATCCAGAGAAAACACTTAATTTTACAGTATAACAAAACTTATATTTTGGTAGTATAGAAAATGATACAAAAGATGGCATTAAAGAAAATATTTCAGTGAAACTAAAGAGTGGTCATATATATGTAACGTACAAATAAATACAAGTTACAAAGCAATAGTTAAACAACTTGCAAAGATGCTTTAAAACAAATCAACATGGAAACGGTATATTTGTGGTAACATGTTAGTGTTTTGAAATGAAAACTTCTTCACAAAAAAAAAAAAAATTTAAAATGCAAACATGGTCATCAGCGATCCTGAGCATTAAAAGAAGTATCTCGTGATGTGATTAATTCCTAGGAAGCTGGAATGGCGCCTCCTATAGGTGGTGTTGACAACGGCGGCAGGAGAAGAGACTTCAGTTTTGCAGACATGGCTGCAATTTCAGGGTCCTGGGTTTCATACATCTTCACTAGCCTTGCAAATTTTAAGACGCCTGTAAAGAAGGATCAAGATCAACTTAAGTTTCAGTGTCAAACAAGAATAACATGAAGAAGGCACAGTACTGATGAGAACTGTATAAAAGGGCTTTTTGTCATTCTTCTTGAGGACGATTCTTTGTGTCTGCCCGTACGTTTGGTGTCTCCATCATAGTACTGCCTGATGGATAAGAACAACTTCCTTGCCAAAAACGTGCAAATTATGTATTTCATATTACAGTATTGTCATGACAAAATACTTTTTTAGACATTTATGCAGTAAAGAATCCTCAAAATAATATAAATATTGATAACTAGGTGTCAAATGTAGAAATGAAAATTCTCCATGCTTCTCTTTTCAAGCTCAGTAAAAGAAATAATTACAGACAACATGCTGTTTGTGTGATAATGATCAAATCCCAGATTGTGTCAATATGCACATAAGTATTTAACATCAATACATCACCAGTCACTAGTCAGCAACATGTAATCTGGTCTGGAAATGTTGGGCTATAGAAACTCACTCTTACATTCTTGATTACCTGATTGACTTTTCTAATCAGAAAATATTCCCATGAGCAGCTGGAGAAATAAATCGTGACATTTTTCCCACATTCACCTTCACATTTAACTGTACAGCAGTTATTGGTTCACATCAGTGAGCAATAATATTTTACAATGGGTGCTCCTTTACAGCTGGAATTAGTTTCATGAACATAGTTTCTGTATGGTGGTGAAAGGAAGAGGTGAAGACAAAAACACAAACATCTCTTCACTGAAGTGCAGGAGTTTTACTACCAGCGGTGCTCACCTTCTCCCTCATTGTTAAATCCATATGCTTTGATAACCTCTTGTTGAATCTGGGTGGCGACAGGGAGCACCAGCTGCAGCATTTTTCCCATGTCGTTGCAGGCGCTCTCCCGAGCCTCCTCCATCCTTGCAGCATTTTCTGGGACAGAGAAGGCCTGGATCACCTCACTCAAAACCACTGTGGAGGAAACCAAAATACCCACATCTTTAGCTGCACTGTGAATTATTCCTGCCTTTTCTAAGCAGTACATGGAACAATATGCTCCACAGATCAGGTATGGAGGCCCAAAATATTCAAAATTGAATAAATATAAATAAGACTTTGAAATAAATACCATTTTGATAAATAAAAGGCAAATATATATCTCTGTGGCGACAAAACTGCTCGTAAATATTGATGTTTGCTTTTCCAAATAAGTAAGCAGGTAAAACTATAGACAACAACTATCTATTAAAAGTCCAAAAATATCAGGTTCAGCCGTTAAGTTTTTAATACACTAATTAGCAGGATAACGTGACTTGCGCTGGCTGCGCTTCCAGCACTCGTCTCCACGTTCGAATCCAAACTGCAGGAGCTGCTGCTGAGTAAAGAACCAGCCAATCAGTTAACTGGTTCCGCCTTGCGTGCTTTGATTGGCAGACGAAGTCATTCTGCTGAAAAACTTCATTATGAAATAAAAAGGCCGATGTG
>JAVQJG010046517.1:0-16093 GCA_036024015.1 Craterocephalus amniculus
TCATCTCCAAAGTCTCAATGTTACAAAAATAAGAAATAAAATAAACTGAGAAGCTGGAATGAAATAATTATATAAATTCTGCTACTTCTGTATTAGAAAATCTAGATTTAATAACAGGATGTTTTGCTGAAATTTATCTATCCCTCCAGTTCTCAATTAGATCCGTTTCATCTAGTTAAATTTTGTCTAAACAATAAAATAACCACAAACAACTTTCTATAAATCTTTGTCGTGATCTTTTATATTGCAAATCACCTACTAATCAGCAGGCAGTTCCAAGCCACCAGTAAGCTGCCGTTTTACCAGCTCTGGTTTATGTTTAGCTGAATATCTGCAAGTTCCTGCTCACAGTTCAAGATGCACTTAGTTTACCTGCTGTCTTTTTAACCACTTAGAGAAGTTGCCTGTCATCCCGACAACATCCTTATCCTTCTCTCTCTTTCGTTTCCTATGTTAAGCACCTGAACACGCCTTCTTGCTATGTTTGTCCATCGTTAGCTCCAGAGTGCACATGTAAACACTCGCTCAAACATTCGCACGCGGGAGCGCCCCTCCCTTCCTCCCTCCCTCAAGTGCGCGACGAGCGCTGGAGCTCCCGCTATGCAGAGGGGGAGAGGAAGCTGGCTGGAAGAGGAGGAGGAGGGGTGGGGGTGTTAAACAGAAACCTGATTATTATGGATGATCATAATTTTTCACATGCACAAAAGCTGTTTGAACTGAAAACGGAGACTTGAGATATTTTTTTCCACCATCATTATGGCGCCCCCTCTGGTCTAGCGCCCCTATGCGCCGCATACGCTGCATACATACTTTTTGCGCCACTGAGTCCCTGCATATGTCACAACAGATTGCAGTGTTCAGTCTACTTTCTACCACTAGGTGACGCTGCAAACCTGACCAGGGCAGAGTCAGGGATGGTTCCCCGTCCTCGCCTTCATTCTCTCTGAGAGCAAAAACATTAATTCTACTGGAAGAAAAAAAAAAAAAAAAGGGAAAAAGCTCGGTGCTGGAATGGAGGGTGCGAGGACGGGCTGGCCGTCAGCTCTATATGTGGAGAGATGTTTAGAGGAGGTGGAGACAGCGCAGCGGCCTCCGCCACCACACTGGCCAAAGACTTTCTCAAGAACTCTAACTTACATAAACTCTTACTTAAAACAAGCGAAACCTTCCTGCTTTCCACCAATTTGGGCAAAATCAAGCATGAGCAGCAGATAGTCATCCTTCTCTGATTTGGCTGGTTCTGTAAGATGCGTGTTTAGGAGCTTCAGAGGAGCCGCACATCTCTTTTGTTTTCCTGAGCTGAACCACAAGAATGCTTTGAGGTCTGAAATTTCAACTCACCTCTGTTTTTCAGATTTGAGCTCAGTTCCCTGTAATTACATCAGTGCAAAACAATATATTTTGCAGGGAATATGAGGGTGGGGTTGTGGTGAGGATGAGAAAAGTCCCCGAGCAACTAAAAACGTCTCTAATCCCCATCACTATACAGTAGATGAGGATAAGCGCGCTAATTATCTCATCTGCTTCAAGAAAAAGCAGCGACTCTTAGTTTTTCTCTGGAGTGGTTCACCTGCAAGTCCGATGGTTAAATATGATGCTTCTGCAGCTTTAAATCGAAGTGCCTCCAAATAAAGTATTACTTGTAGCAACATCAAAGGAGGATGGTTGGTACTGGGGTCAGACACGGCAAATAAACGCAAGCTGAGCTGAAAAGTCGGAGCTGCATTAGAAGCAGGCATGCTTCTCATTTCTGCAGGCTGCCGATGGTAAGTTGCATCAGGTTTTCTAATGGTTTACACTGGCTGCAGAAGCAGAGGAATGTTCCCCTGATGTAACAACGTATAAATGCATGAAAGTTCAGCCCTTTTCACGCGCAGGCAGTAATGTTCAGCAGCTGAGCTGATGTTACTCTGCCTCAGCCTCCTCCTTCCCAAGCTGGAACAGCGGAACTCTGTTCATTCACACCTGTATTTTTAGATAAAATACGTTCCATTAAGATAAATATTAAGAAAATGAAGAGTGTAAAGGGTAAGAAGTTCAACTCAATATCAGGATATCTTTGGCCTCTGTTAGAACTCTAGTTCCATAAAGTTGGGATGGTGCATTACCAACTTCAACCTAAAAAAGTTGAACATGGTGTTAAATGCACCATCTTGATAAGAAGTATTTAGTATTGAGTTTAACTTCTCACCCTTTACACACTAAGTTTTCTTAATATTTATCATGATGAATTTTATGACTTTGTTTAAAAATACAAGAGTGAATGAAAAACTTTTTTATGTTGAAAATGGGGAGACAAAATTGATTGGCATGTAGCCTAAAAAAAACAACTGGAGGAACATTTAATCAGCTTTCCTGGAAACAGAACAGGAGTATGACAAGGCATGGCTAGTTTATTTGAATAGCACATTTCATGTACATGACAATTCGAGGTGCCTTACTGTACACACAAACATTAAAATAATTACAGCAGGGTGAAGAAAGCAATAAAAATGTTTAAAAACAAAAGTAAAATCACAATAGAAAATTAAAGAAAGAAAGAAACCCTCAGAAAGAAAAAAAACACTCATCATAAAAGGCTGGAAATAGAAAAGTTTTTAACCCTGATTCAAAACTGCTGACAGTGTCAGCAGACCTGCAGCTTTCTGGGAGTTTGTTCCACATGTGTGGTTGGTTCATAATGAACCAGAAGTCCCTGAATATATTTTGGCCCTAAACCATTCATGTGATTGTGACTAGAGAAGGGTTATAGAAGTGCAGTCTATTTAGTTGAGGATTGTCCAAAATCAGATTATCGTCCCGCTCCTTTTACAACCTGCAGAAGGTGCAGTTGTTGGTACACTGCATACTGTGTACTAAAAATTGACCAAATCTGTTTTTGGAATCTATCCATCTCCACTAACTCAAACATAACTCAAACACTCCATTAAACTGGTTGTAATTTCTGAAACATCGGCTCCATTATTTTAATTCAGCGTTGTGCAACTATGTATCATGATTTATAACAGTCCCATGATTTAAAAAAAAATCTTCTTTAATGCTAAGTTGAGTTTCCATTAAGAAATGTGCTCTGTAAGTTTAGATATATAACTTTTATTTAACCAAAAAAGTCCTCTGAGAACCTTCATTTAGTTGTTTTGCCTTCAGAGAGATACTGAGCATTTAAAAAACCTGCAAGATAATCATGTTTTTTTTTTAAATTTCCATGAAGTGAACCTCTATTTGACATTTATTCATCACGATTTCCATATAAATCTGTGAAACTGTCTGACATATAAATGATAATATTTGCAAATTTTTCTAAACTCAAAAGGACAAAGACAACTTGTCAAATCAAAGAGAAAAAACGTGTTTTTTTCATAAGACATAAGCAATTTTAAATTGGAACCAGCAAACAAATCCAAAAACAGAGGTTAGTAATTAAAGGGGGCATTTCTCAGATATTGTTCTGCGCTGTGTGTGATACTAGCCTCTAGGACTCATTAGCCAACACTCCTCTAACTCTAATGTGATTGCTCATTTTAAAGCAATTTAAAACAGAAAACATCATACTGAAACCACCACACCAGATAGATATAACAAATAACTAATAATTGTCATGGAAATAAAATTTATTACAATTTATTTTATTTCCATCACACAAATTCAGATGTTTCTACTAAAATGACCACAAAGCTTAAATCAGTTGAGCAGCCAGAAACTGTACATATTGTGTGAAGACTGGAGGAAACAGCGTATTAATGGGGTCTAAGTAGCTCACATATGCCCCAGAGGGATCATTTGCAAGTCAAATAGCCATGCAGAACGGTCTGATATCATTATAACCCAAATAAGCTTTGGAGTGCTGGCAGCACGATGGTATCAGAAACATTATGTTACCGTAAGTGTCCAGCTTTGACCACCCAGGCAGTTCACATGTCAGACTGCTGTATGTGGGACTCAGACTTTAAAATAACCTCAAATCCAGATCCAGCAGGTTCACCTATGTGATGATCCAGCTTCATCCACCTCACATTATGACAGATTGCAGCAGTTTGTTTTGCTTTGAGGTGATGTATTGTATCAGTATGAGCGCTGGGAGGCAAGCTGTGCAAACAGAGCCGACGGGATGCACTGGGATTGATCCGAGGCTAAAGGTAGTGAAGTGGTGCCAACAGGTCTGGACCCCACAGAGTGGAACCAGTCAAATCTAACATTATTTGAGTTAAAACTAAGCAAAGGTTAATGGAGTTTGTGACTTTGGAAATGTAACTTCACTGTTGTATGATGATGTAATGATGGAAATGTGCAGTTCATGCGTCACAGCGTTCAGTCTGAAGCTGTGATTTATTTTTTAATAGCTTACTTTATTTATTTTCGTACATACACCAATTAACCACAATATTACAACCACCTGCCTCATGCTGTGTATGTCCACACCAGTTCACCCAGCCTCAAAGTAATGTTTCTAAATACAACCACAAAAACTGTGTAAAATGTATATGAGAACAGATTTCAATAATTTACAAATCTCATCAAGTCGTATTTTATTCCTAGTAGATCATAAACAACATTTCAGATGTTAAAACCGAGACATTTTATGATTTTATGGAAAATATTGACTCATTTTCAATTTGACTGGCACAACCCATCTATTTGAACTATTTGAAAAATCAGCTCCAAATGGGCACCAAAACTTAGTGTTTGTCAATCGCAATCTGTGATGTCATCAGTGGGAAAAGGCTAGATTCGCCTGAACGTCACATCGCTGTGTTAATTTTGTTTCAGAAAGAAAACAAAAGGCCAACGGCAGAGCAATGCTGTCTGTAAACGTTCGAATAGCACTGTTTCAATAAAGTTTATGGAAAAAAAGCATACACTGCAACAGAGAAATAAGAATCGTGTGTGTGTCAAAACTCTTTCGTCCCCCAGAAATCCAGTCATGTCAAAGGCAGAGTTGATGGAAGAGGGTGGCAAACTGGCCACTGCCAATTTTTTTAGGGAGTGTTTTTGGCAGTGAAATGTAAATAAACCCCCTATTTCCCAACGTTAGGAAAAACAAGATAACATTCATTAGTGGGAGAATTTTTCTAATCCATCCACAGAAATCAGCCCGTGTGGAGCAATCAGAGCCCTCTGACAGCGCCATCATCGTGCCATCGTGCCTTGCTGTTAGACAGTAAAACTTCTACGTTTCTCACTTCAGTGACTCATTTTCTCAAACTCAGACTCAGGGTATTATACACTTCTTAATGAAGGTCTTAGCCGAGGGTTCACTCATAATGCAGCCATTAGGGGAAGGCTTAGGAGTAAGCCATACCTACAGTTTTGTTATTTATTGCTGTAGAGAAGTGTAGTTCAGGTTTCACATTATGAGTTCGGCTTTGGTGGTCTTATTGGTTAGCAGGGCTGTGGGGCTGAGCAGGGTGCTGTGGGAGCTTCTACCCTGCTGCCTAAACCCAACATCAAGTCAAACCAGATGGGCTCATTTATGGCCAATTAGTGTGTGTGAACGCAGCTCTGCAGACTCACCTAGCATTGTTATTATTACAGCTTTATCTGAGCTCAACAGAAACGTGGCGGCGCCCACGTTGGGCTTTTGATACTTTCCTGACCCTGGACGCGTGAGGAAACTGGACACCTGGCGCTGCGAACACCAGTAGCAGATGTGAGAAGGCGCTTCCCGCTTTGCCACCGAACAGGAAAACACAGAGAGCCAAACGGGAGAGCTTCTAACTAGATGCGGGCAACGTGCAGAGACAAGAGTGTCCTGTTACTGAAAAGTGGGATCAAGTCCTACATAGGAATGTTGGTCTTGCTCTCCCGCCCCTTTAACTCCCCCTCACTCTCGTCTAATCGTTCCCTCCATCACTTACTTGGCCTTTGCTTGACTCCCTCTGTGATGGTCCACTTCACTTAGCTCATAAACAATGCCCCCAGCCCCTTCTACACCTTCATATTTCTGCCTGAATATGAGCTCCAGCCTCTTACTGCCTGCTTACCTCCAAGTCATATCAGACCTTTTAGCAATAATTAGTTGAGGGACTGCAGCACAGCAAGATATTTCCCTCATTTATCCCCATCTCTGGGATAGGAAGAGCGGTAAGGTAAAGCTTTGCTGCTTGGAGCCTGCTGAGATAATGACAGGCTCATCGTACACTTCCAAACAAAGACCAGACTTGGCGGAAAAAAGAAAAAAAAAAAATCTCCTTCTTTTTGTCCTCATTGTGTGCAACCAGCATCACAAGAGAACTACATGAAAAGGAACATGGAGGAGTCAGACCAGCTGCTGCACTTTATTGTCTGAGTGCATGCTGAAAGTAAATCAGTGCAATTACTGCGATGAAAAGACGGTATTTCTTGGAAGATTGTTGCTGCACCCAAGAAGTGGACTTTACCTCACTAAGGAGGGAGTCATTTTCAGCCCCACGCCATGTCCCAAGGGGCATCAGCCGCCAATGACATCTCAGCAGTGTTTGAAAGCCTCTCAATGAGAACTCCTACCTCTAATTGTCCCTGCAGTGCTTATCAACGCTGCCAATCCCAACTAGAGCGGAAAGACAGAGCAATTTTCCCATTACACCGGGAACAGAAAATGGAGGAGAGACGGGGGAGCCCGGTGCCTCCAGAGAGCCGTGCAGATGGCTTCATCTCCAAGTTCAAAAACAGACAGGAGGGATGGGGCGAGGAACGCCATGCAAACACACACACACACACACTGGCAATGTCCTTGTGTGCAGATATACTGCGCAGGCAGGAACAGAATCCATGCACTCTGACAACATGAAATCAATTAGATGTTTACCTCTTTTTTCAAGTCAGTTTCTTTCAATGCCACAGTTGTGCAGAGTTCAGCCGCGGAGGAATCCTTTCACCGAGCTCTGAGATCACCGCTGTAAGCTTACTGACCCCATGCCACACTGGTTAGATAAGCTCTTCTGTCCTGCGCTTTGTTCCCATTCAAACTCAACCTGAGGCTCCACAGACCTTCAAATGTTTAGAGTTGTTGTCCCAATATGGAGGTTTAGGTTAAAGTTTGACTGGAAGAGCCACCTTT
This sequence comes from Craterocephalus amniculus, assembly GCA_036024015.1. Classification (NCBI taxonomy): domain Eukaryota; kingdom Metazoa; phylum Chordata; class Actinopteri; order Atheriniformes; family Atherinidae; genus Craterocephalus; species Craterocephalus amniculus. The sequence goes on from JAVQJG010046517.1 coordinate 7,037, forward strand.
CCAGTGGTCCACAGCATGAGCAAAGTATGTGGCCACTTGGGGCCCCATTTGTGCTTGATATGCCAAGATATCCTGATTGGAAATTAATTAGTGACAGTTTAAAAAAAAACCCACAAATAGACACAAATAGATTTTTAAATCATTTAGATAAAAATGGTAGTACACACAAAAAAACAATTATATACTATTTTAACTTCATTGTGAGGCTTACTCATCTACCTCCCGTCCTAAATAACAATTATATCTTACTTCAAGGGTAATTATTATGTATTATCTCAGTCAAAAAAGAAAGACAAGATGTGAAAGATTACATCAGAAATGTCATATTAAAGATTATATGTGTCAAAGTAAATTCACTCGGAACACAGAAGAAAATGAACATTCTTATCACCAGCTCAGTGAAGTAATACATGATGGGTAGCTGTCCAAAAGTAGAAGCTAAAGAGTGAACTTGGCCAGGTCTTTCAAGGTGGAGACGTCTAAATTTGCCTTTCTCAGGGTTCACACTGGAGCACTAATTGTATTTAACTGATAAGAAAATTATTCCAGCAACCAACTGGTTGATAATTTAATGATCAGAACTTCTATATAAGGGGTACTGCCCAAATTCCCCATAAAACACCAATAACATTTAGATAGTAAACTCAAAGTTTGTACTCAAGAGTTTTTGGTTTAGTAAATGGTTTTTTGCAGCTGCTCTGCTTCCACACCATGCCTGCTTTGATTGGTTTGCTAGAAGTGGAGAAATCAACAGCTCTACAGTGAACGTGGGCTGTTTTTGTTACATGTCCAGTAACTGCATCACGCTTGATTTGTGTTTAATTTGAATGTCAATGCTTGGCAGAGTATTTTATGTTAGGATTGCTGCTTTTTAGCATGTACAGAAAAAATATTATACTGCAGGACCTCACTGAGCCCCATGTACAGAGAACGCTCCTGAGGAAGGTTTTAATCATGGTAAAATAATACTAGTTCAATCACTTCCTGTTGCATCTGACATTCAGTAAATACAGAGTTTTTTTGTAGCCAACAGGTTCACCAACATAAGAAGTCAAGAATGAGTTAGCTATACTTTTAAGCTATCTTTAAAGACTGCACATTTTGCATCCTTTCTGCTTCTTTTTCAAATCTTACAAATAAAGTAATTAAACTGGTTATCTTGTTTACTCTAGATGTGTTTTGTCTGCTGATGTTTCTCTTACTTTAAAACAAGTTGGGTATGCCACACGTATAAATACACTGCATAATAAAAGGTGCAGACTTACACTAAACCTTTTGTCTGAATTTACAACCATGGTTAGGTTAGAAACCTCAGTCAAAGTGACACAATGGCCACATTTACATGAGTTTTAATTCCTCTTTAATTTGGAATTGAAGTTAATTCCGCTTTAAAAAGATGAAGAATGACCTTGTGAACATTTAAATCAGAATAAAGATGTTAATTCTGAATTAAACTTCAATCGGAATAAAGACGCTGGTTTATTCCACTTTTAGTTCCGAATGACATAATTCCTCTCTCATCTTCTGTCATGTAAACCTTCATTCTGCTTTAAGTTAATTCCACTCTATGCTGCTTCCCTCATCCTATTGCCATGACGACTAAATATAGTGCTTCCGAGTCTATCTAAACCCAGTCTATTCAGGTGAAGGTCAAGTAGTATACTAACATCTAGCTGCTGCTACATACTTAATTCAATCAATTCAATTAAACTTTATTTGTATAGCGCCAGTTCATCACAAAGTCATTTCAAGGCGCTTCACTGACAATCAGTCCAAGTAATCTGATTGTCACACATTCATATATACATACATACTAGCCAATTGAAAACAAAATAGTCTATGTAAGGAAACCAACAAACTGCATCGAAAAGAGTCTTCCATCAATCCCCTTCTGAGCAAGCTTCAGGCGACGGTGGGGAGAAAAACTCCTTTTTAACAGGAAGGCAAAACCTCCAGCAGAACACGGCTCAGGGAGGGCGGCCATCTGCCTCGACCGTTTGGGGGTGGATACGACAGAAAGGGCGACCGTGGACGGAGAACGTGAGAGCCCAAAGTGAGGATAGAAAGAGAGTGTTGCAATAGTGTGTAGAAAGAGAGTGGAGAAAGAGAGGGTTGGTGGAGAGGAGAGAAAAACTGTGTAGAGAGAGAGTGAAAAAGGGGGTGAGAGACCAAGAGTGTAAAAAGAGGAGTGAAAGAGTGTAGCAAAAGATATATGTATATCTCCTTCTACATTGTACGTAGAAAGAGAGATACAATCATGACATTCCATCCACTGAGATCTGCTGAGAGAGGAGAAAATATGTTAATGATGGCAGCATTGTCGCATGTTTCTACACGAGATTTGAGGATGAAAAGTGTCATGAGCAACCTCAGCAGCCTAAAGGCCCATTTATGCTCCCTCACGAACGTAATTTGGGACGTCCGTTCCAAACGTCTTCATGCGTCGTTTCTGTTCCTACGGCTAACCTCCGCTAAGCGGCAGTGCTGAGTTTATTGTAAACTCTGCGATACGACGTTAGATTCAAACACAGGGCCGGCTATAGGAATGCACACATGAGGGGGCAGACAGAAATATGAAGGGGGCATCGTGCGTACACACCATGCTTCAGCCATTTGTTGCTGTTTTTAAACGTTTTCTCAATGGGACTGGGTTGTCAATTGTACCAAAGCTCCTGCTGGTTTAGCTCTAATGCTCGCTGATTCATGCAACCCTCCTGACCACAATAAAGTGGTAATAATTCCTCAGAGGGTGTGAAAAAAAATAAATAAATAAAATGAAATTGAGAAAAAAAATCAACAATCTTTTGTCAATGCTTTAACAACATAGCAACTGTCTTACTCACTCATACATACACAGAATATACACACACACACATATATATATATTTTTTTTTTCACAAAGTTTGTAGTAATATATTTGCCTTTTGTATGTCTGAATGAACCATAAATGCACTATAACCTTTATTAACTGCATCTCACTGTTATATACATACAACATGCTGCTCACAATAAGGTGAAGGACCACCAAAAATTCCAAAAAGGTGCCTGAACCATGAAACACCTGAGTGATGACATTCAGACATCTAACATGTGATGAATCTTTAAGATGTGATTTCTAATTTTGTGGTACACCCAGATGTTGTAGCTTTTCTTACTATAGATTGTATTAAATGTAGGAATTACTTCAGCAGTATTCTAGTTTCATGTCTTACATTCATGATATAAGAGTACCATGAACATTTTGTGTTCTGTAAATTTCATCGGAAAGCTCAGCATACTTAACTTTTTGTGAGTGGTGTATATATTATAATGACATAATTTTAAAGAAAGTCTTTATAAATGTTTAGAATTTTTATCATGTTTTTACAAGATATTTATTTCTATATAATACATATGTGAGCTGTATGGAACCCACATAGATTGTTAACAGATCATTAATGGTCATTTGTTAATTTCTTAATGTTGCAGTTGCCTTTGTGCAGGTAAACTGTTAAGAGTTGTGATTACAGAGCTGCGTTATCTGCGCAAGTTTTCATCTTCCAGAACTCGACCTGTGGCCGGTTTGAGTGGCTTCTCCTGCGTTATTTGGAGAACTTAGTTGATAAAATAGCTCAGTCTGGTCCAGAAAACGTCCTTGCAGAACATTTAAGCTGCAGTATCCGTGTAAAAGATCCATTATGTCTGTTTCTGCTCAATGCAGACAGATCAGCTGCACAGCCAAGACAGCTCGGTGCGATAGAGGAGAGTTTTAAGAGTTTATGCTTTCTTCGGAGGATTTGATTTGAGGGGCCAAGGTGTTTGTTTGAGGGGGCATTGCCACCTCTTGCCACTGCCTAAAGCCGGCCTCGTGCATACACTCACAAGACCACAGACACTTCAATTTCACTGTGTGGCTTAGCATATGTAGAAGTGAATGTGCTTTCAGGGGTGTGGAAAAGAACTTTAATATGTTTAATGTCCAAGACTCATCATCTCTTTATTATTCAACAGTCTCCATCTGCCTTTTTTGGACAAACTTCATATTTCAACCCAGGTGTGACAGTCTGTAGGCACTTTCCTACCAACAGGACACAGAACAGCACTATAAATCTCTAACGCATAAATTAAGTGTGCAAAGAGCATTAATTAGAAATTCATTAAAAATTCAGACTCACTGGCAGGTGTGCAAATAAAGGATTAGGTAGACATCAATTATACCACATAAGAGAACATTTTAATTGCAATTCCTGGACTGCTTTACAGAGGGAAACAATCAGGCTCCTTGCAATATGCCTGACTGCTCATTTCCCTGAAAAATAATGAGGAAAAACCTCACCAAGACACACTGTCCCCAAATTTAACTTTAAGAGCAGTGTATCTGTATGCATATTCACAGATACATGGAGATTTGAATTTATATTACATTATATTCATTTTATACATATGGATGTGTATGTCCAAACACAGTACAAGTGTATGGACACATAAATGTACGAATGCCTGTACTCTAAGCTTGCACACAGGTACCATTAAGACACATACAAACTTAGATTTACCAAACATAACACACATAAACCCCCCCAACACACATTGATGTACATGCACTGCAGCTTTGCATTCCCATCTGCTTGTGTTGGTGGAGAAGTTCTTAAGCACCAAATGTTGCGCCGTTATGACTCAAGTTTGTGAATTCTCCAACCTCTTCTGTGTTCCTCATTACTGCATTATGGCATCTGCTTAATTAGCTTGGCTGGTGTCATATGTTGCACACGAGGGGGTGTTAAAAAGTGCCCTTCCCTCTTGCTCATTATCTGCCTCGATTCATGTGATGTATAATCTCTCTTGACAAGCATTCGTATTGACATAGGGGCAGCTGTCAGCAGAGCGTGGTCATAAAGGGTGCACACTGAATAGAAAAACTGCAAGGAGAGCAGATAAGTAGAAAGGCTGCCAAAAATCTGAGTGAAACTAGTGGTTCTGTGTTTCAATCTGGATCCATCAGCAGTGCCACCGTTCTAATTACACTGAATTTAATTTAATGGTTGAGAGTTTTTTTGGGAGAAGAAGGGGATGCATTTTGATTACTACAGGTAATATTGAAAAGTAACCTTCTGCTGATTTATTTTCTAAATTGGGGTGATGTCCAACTCTTGGCGAGGAATCAGACTCATTATTGCCATATGGGAAATGCTAAAAATTATCTGCATAAAAAGCCTGGGCAATTTTTTTCATCCATTTCCAAAAGTAGTTTTTTCCCCCCATTTTTTGTGAGATGGGAGTTTGTTGCGGAAATGTCTCTTTTTTTGCCAGTCAAGAGATCAGATTCTGCCACAGCGATATCAATGCAGTGATGTTGAAGAGTTTCAGTGACATGAGCCCCTTGACAACTTTGTCAGAAGACTGAAATGGAAAGATGTTAACAGGATGTTTCTATGGCATATAGTGCATCTGGAAAGACGTCACAGAACTTAGATCTTTCCACATTTTATGTTATAGACTTACTCCAAAATGGATTTGAAAAAAACCCACTAATGACAAACGGAACAAGTTAGTTTTAAAGTTTTGCAAATATCTTCAAAATAAAAAAAATTTGTGAGAAAAAAATTACATCCATAAGTATTCACAGCGATGACATGACATGAAACTCAGAACTGATTTCAGGTGGACCCTGTTCCCACTTGCCATCCCTGAGATGTGTCTAACTTGATTAAAGTCCACCTGTGGTACCTTCGGTTGGCTGGATATAATTTGCAGAGGCACACATCTGCCTGTATAAGCTCCCACAGTTAACAGTTTATGTCAGAACCCAAACAATGCCACTAAGTTCTCTAAAACAGGATAGTATTGAGGCACAGATAGGGGGAAGGGGTATAAAATCATTTCTCCAGCTTTGAAGGATCCCAGTGTACACAATGGATTCTCTCATCCATAACTGGGAGAAAAATCACCACAACTCTTCCAATAGCTGGGCACCTGGTCAACAGTGCAATAAGGGGAGAAGAACCTTAGTCTGGGAGGTTTCTGAGGATCTACTGACTACCCTAACAGACGTCCAGCATTACCCTGGGAAAAAGAGGAGAACCTCACAAAAGGACAAGCATCTCCACAGCACTGCACCAGTCAGACCTGTATGGCAAGGAGTCACTTGAAACCCACTCCTCACTTACAGGCACATAACAGCCCATCTGGAGTTTGCCCAGAGGCACCTGAAGAACTCTCATACCATGAGAAGCACAAGAAAGATTAAACTCTTTGGCCTGAATTGCACTGCTTATTATGTATTACGAAAGGCACAGAATTGTCTTGTACATGAAATGCGCTACACAAATGAACGATGCCTAAACATTGGCCAAATGACAGCAAGCCCCTTTTCTCGCTCTGGCTCTGAAGTTGAAGTCTGAATTGTGGCACAGACAGGTTGATACACATGACTAAAAATATGAGTGCAAGAACAATAAGCATTCAGAGTTGTAAGGGATTTCGTCATTTGTGTCATTCGTTGTCTTCCTGGACTCTCACCCAGGAGGCCAGGGATAGTTATTCGGTGGAACAATTGCTGTAGTTATTCATATATTTGTTTAATTGTTGCTTTTTTGACTGTTTTCCTTTTACTTCATACTGTATGTTTTCAGTTTTTACTTGATACATTAACATCATTTGCCATAAAGCAAACCTGTGAAGTCTGACATTAAGTCAGGAAAAAGTGTGTGGCTTTTTCTACCCATGTAACTGTAAATGTGACAGTGTGACTGTGGCATGGTATCACACCCCCACATAGTTCCCAGCATAGTTCCCAACATAACAAAAGTAATAACAAGGATGCAAATAATATAATTATGTGGAGACTTGTGATAATTAAACATAGGATGGATCATGAACTCCTGCTGTAGTTGATTTATGCGACTACTTCACATTTAATAGATAAGTTAATGAATGTTAGGTCACGGTTAGCTTCTACGTTAATTTGGTGGCAAATTAACTGAATTCACAAAACAAAGTTGTCTCACAATGTGGCCTCTTGGAGGAGGGACATAAATCTGACATGAGCTAGTGAAGAAAATTTGCATCACATTTGAATGTATAATGGTTCATAAATGATTAACCCTTTACATGTATTGTCCAGGCTATGTTTATCAGTTTACTGTGTAGATCTGGTCCTTCTTCTTATCAGTGGGTCGTAAGAAAATAAAGTTTTGCTTCTGATCTTCTAAAGATTTTTATTTTTAAATGGTACTTAAAAAGTATGGTTCCTCTCAAAGAGCAGCTCCTCATAGTTGTGAAACTAATGTGTATATTTTTGTGGACACTGATTTATGATTTGAAACATCATGATTCTTACAGTAACTAAGGATTATTTAAGTAATAATTTATACCCTTACAGTAAAGTGCTACCCCAGTACATAACACAGAGTAAATATAAGACAGTGAGATTTATTTCTGTATACTGTGACACAGTGTAAACCTATTTTCGCTGTCACTGTGAACAAACTTGGTTCTCTTGATTGTTGCTAACAGGATTTTTCAAGATATTCTTTAGCTGCAACAACTGAATTCATATTCATATTTTTACTATTGCGGCAACTAGTTCAATGGTGTACACACAGTAGCTATACAGTTAATTTTTGTACAATATTGGACTTTTTTGTTTGTATTGTCCAGCAATACCAAATATGTAATGACACTGACCATCCGAACTGATTATTTATGGCCTGTAGCTACTCGATGCTCATTGTGGTCAAGGGATTACCCGTAAAACTAAGCAGATTTTCATAACCAGTTGAAAGCTCTTATGTTCATGCCTAATGGACCTGCTTGTGCTATAAGCAAGAGACTGGAGAGGGCAATTAGTTACATGTGGCTTTGATTAGCACTGATTCCCCAACAGAGCTGGGGGGAATATAGAAAACAAAATACTAAATTACTGTTGAAGCTCTTTGTGACAGAATGCAATAAAATAGAAGAAACTATTTAAATTCATGGTAATAAACAGGTAAATGTGAACATGTTAACTATAGCACACTGCCCATGGCTAAGATTATGCATATTCTACCTACAAGCAGCCTGCACCAAGCAGTGCATATAAAACTGAAATAAATGGCTACAGATGCATGAACTTGCCCTGAAAGAGGTTTGCTTACTCTGTGATCTCATTCTTAAATGAAACCAATTTGCCTAGAAATTGGTTCTAAGGCCTAATGTTGAACTCTGCACATCAGCTCCACCTCACACACACACACAGTTTTACAAACACACTTTCACAGTCACACTGCTTCCACCCCTTCCCTCGCTGCAAATCATGTTTGACTTTGAAGTGCTAATTTTGGAAGTTTAGCCAATTTTTATTTGCTGCTTTGAAATGTATCCCCTAAGCTGCTGCACCAGCAATGAAATATACAGACCTTTACAATGAGGGATAAGTGACCAAAATGAGAAGCGCCTGGTTTTCTTCCTAACATTATATAACTGTGAATAATCCCCACATAGCATTTTTTTCCCATCACAGCCTCAATTTATATTCCAAAATATTATGCAGAGTTTCTACTTTTTTGCTCATTCCTCCTCAAGTTGGAGCTCATTTAAGTTATCTGCAATGAAATGCTGCAGACAAAAAACCCAAAACATTTTTCAGAATTTCACAATTATTATGATCTTTATCAGTGTTTGGGAATAAAAAACATACATAAAATAAGAGCCCAAATGATCTGATTGATGTATCTATACAAGACAAAGAAGCTTTTGTGTGTCTGATTGTAGAAACCAGGTGATGACTGAGTGCATGTCATCATTTAAAGTGTGCTAATTCACTTCGGCAGTGTACAGACCTGATCCTGCATAAACACTTAGATACATAAGCTATTTATAAGCATTAAAATGACATTACAGTTATAGCTATTGAGCTTTGTCCCTCTGTTGTGCAAGAACCATAACACTGAGAATGGCCTTGGAGCAGTAATAGAAGTAGCAGTGTTTACCACCATGATGGATGCAAGGCTGTCCTCAATCCCAGTGGGGGGGGGGGGGGGGGGGGGGGGGGGGGGGGGGGGGGGGGGGGGGGGGGGGGGGGGGGGGGGGGGGGGG
>JAVQJG010046521.1:0-18985 GCA_036024015.1 Craterocephalus amniculus
AATGGGCACATTTGATTCCCACATTTAGGCCAGTGATCGGATCGGTGATCGGTTTTTTTAAACTCTCTGATCGGTGATCGGTGATCGGCCCCTAAAATCCTGATCGTGTAAAGCCTACAAATAAGTATATTTTCATTAATTAGCTCTGACACAGTTCTTCTTCATTGTTAAGATAATTGCCCTGTGCAGCCGATAGTAATGATGTCAGTGGTGTGGCAGTATTTCACACTGGGTTTTCCCACCAGCAAGACTGCATTTTAAGATAAATGGCTTCAGTTTGCTGTAATCATTCATGTTTTACAAAGAGTTTAACCTGAGTTGGGCTTTATCACAATGCTAATCAAATCACAGTCATGCTGGTGTAACATGACATTTGTTTTATAATATAGTGGTATCGATACTCTTAGCACAAGTTATGTATCAGGAGGAAAAAATGGTATTGGAACATCTCTAGTTAATTCCTCAACTTTCTTGCTGAATGTAAAGGTTTCTTGTGACAAATGTCCCCCAGTGTGCTCCTCACTTCTAAATGGGTTTGGATACGTTTTGGAAAAAACTGCTGCTGTACTGAACGGTTTAAGGAGGGCACATGTGGATTTGAAGCATCCAACTCTTCTCTCATCTCTGATTTCAGTAAGAAAAGATGCTGTTTCTATGACCGGAATGGATGTTGTCCCTTCAAAACAGAGTGCCTTTATCAACACGTTAAACAACCAAGTCGCGTTCCACCTTCAGTAAGTATGTCGTTAACTACTTTTTTTTTTTTTTTTTTTTTTTTTTTACTTTTCAATGTTCTGGATGTTTTTACATCCTGTATTTATAAGGTAGTGTAATTTACTTTCCTCTTTCTGCCCAAAGTTTCCCTCAGATGATGAAGATGACGAGCTGGACCTGCTTAGTTTTTTCATTACCATGACCCTACTTGGTGGTGACGATGATTCCGATGACGAGGATTTCCCCTTTTATCTCGCAGAGTATGGCATATGAGCCTCTTTGTTCTGTCGGTGTGTGAAACACTGAATGTGGCCATAAAGATTAAAGCTATCCCCAGAAGTATTCACAAATTGAAATACATGGTTGTATTTTGACTTTTCTGTCCTCTTGGAATTTGTTATAAAACAACCTTTTTAGCAGCATTTTATCAACATCAGGGAGATCAGTCACGTCCCACAGTCTATGAATTGCTTACACTGCAGCAGATAATCTCTTGAGCATTCCTGTAACCAGAAAGGAACTAACTGTGAAATTATGTTCTATAGTGTGGTAAGAAATGCATGTCTATGCTTGGTTCTTCACATCATTTAGTCCCTCTAACTCCTGTCTGATCTTGTAGTTCACCTGTTTCTTTTTTGTTTTCCCCCCACAGCTTTAGTGTTTAAATCCATTGTCAGGCTGATGTCTGTCCTCTCGCCTTCACAAAAGCTTAATGATTGCTCAATTTGGATTTATGTCCCACTAATTTAGACTGCATTTCTTTTCTTTTTAAACTATAATTTGTGGTTGTTTTATTTGCCAGATGTTGGAACATACTATCCCCTCTCCTTGCTAATTTTCCCTACACTTGTTCCAAGTTATTGTCATTACCACCCCGCCCCCCATAAACTTTGAAGAATATAAAAATTTGGATTTTACTTCTTTTTAAACAAGTTGTACCTGTACACAGAAAATAAAAATGTTTCACTTTGTCTCACTAAAATAAGTGTTATGTTTATTGATGCTAAACTTTTTTTCTTTTAGGAAGTTATTGTTTCCCTTTTTTTTAGACCTAAAAATGTAATGCGATCTTTGAGTTACCGTAACTCCTGAATGGTATGCGCAGTTTACAAAATAAAATGTGTTGCTGAGCACCGGTCAAGTTGTATTTAAAAAAAAAAAAAAAGCACGTCATTACGGTAATTATAATGCAGCGCAGCCATTGGCTGGCAAAGCAAGACTGTTGGAGGAAAATGGAGGAAGAGGGTTCTGGATGGCAGAGAGTTGCAGAATCAAGAGGAGTTTTAGATGTAAAATCTGTGGCAGTTCTAGACCAACATTAGAGGGGGGCCAGCTGCTTTTCAGAGGCACAATTATGGGGACCATGCAAAAAATACCAAGTTCAATGTTGACCCTCAAAACTCTATATTTATGCCAATATAAAAGAAATACTTAAACAGCTGTAAATTTTATTTCAAAATGTGTAATATTGCATATCAATTAAATCCATTTCAGTGACAATATTTAGTGATAGTTGTCTCAGCATCTTATGTTGGCTTCAAATAAAAGAGCAAAACTGTTTTTTGAAAAAAAACACAGTCTTCAGTTTCAGTGCAATTAGGTCTGACTGTAAAACTGAGCCACACAACATAGTTCCACATCTCGTTTTGAGGGAAGTTATTGCAAAAAATCCATGTTTATTAAAGCCCTTCACCATCAGCAGGGGTGCCACAGGATGGTCCAGGCTCTGGGTTAGGGTGACACTGGCCCACCTTGGACCCCCTAGAACCGCCCATGTGTAGAATCTGATTTTTTCACAATCAAGAAGAAAACTGTATTTGATACACTGTCACAAAGGTCTTTCAGACATTGAAATCTCTGTATTTTGACTAGTGACTTAATTTTGAGGACAGTACCGACGGGGACAACAGCGAGCGAGATGAAAGTTTTCGGGAGGATTAAAGCTCCGTGGAAAAGCCGTTTTGCTACGATATTGTGTGTGTGAGAGAGAGAGAATCGATATTTAATTTACGTTTACTTTCTTATGCTTAATTCATGGCTTAATTGGAAGCAAACTTGAAAAGGAAGTGATGCTGAGCCTGTGCGACATCCTCCAGGACAGTAGGCGGCAGTATTGATCTAATGGTTGGCTGCCTGGTATTTTCACCAGTCATTAAATACTGAAGAAGAAACGTCCAAAAAGTGGCGGGTTTGCAGCGTAGACTGTAAAGGTTTGCAGTCGATAATTTTTATCGGGGAAAGATGTGCATCTCTTCACCAGCTCGGTGACACCTGCATGTCGCTGAGACGCTTTGACGGGAGGTCGCGGCTGCTGTTGTGGGCGCTGATGTCCGGGACCTCCGGGGCTCACAGAGCGCTGACCATCTTCCACAGACAGCAGCGGATTGATCCGGACTTCTCCCTCAGTAACATCATTGAAACTCTGTGTCAAGACGAAATAAGCAGTCCCGAGGCTGAAAATGAGCCACTTGTGTAAGTGTGAAGCGGTAAAATGTGATACTTGATCCAAGATTTTGCTTTCGGATGTTTTATATGTCGCAAGGTACTGAAATCATAGCAGGTTAGATTAAAATTGATCTCTAAACTTTTACACGTGTTTGACATTTAGGTATTTGTACAACACACAACACGCTTGACCAAGTTGCAGAAGTGTACATACATTAAAAACTAAATATTTGATGTTTATGGTGGAACAGTGACTCCAAATAAATAAAATTCAAACTGATCTAATTGGGGAATCAGAATTAAATGAAATAAAACCGCTTGAAACGGTGGATCTAAACAGAACAGAATATAATACATGTCATTGTGACAAAGATAGTTGTAACAACAATCACGCCCTCCTCCCACAGTGCCATCAAATCATAAAATTTACAACTATAAATAGTTCCAAATGCTAAAATCAACCACATGCATTCATAAATGAAATACCTTATACAAACAAGCACATACATCCCACCAACTGACACCATCTCTTGCTTTATGTTGCCAGTTTGGGTACAGATGGGTGTTCAGGAGCCTTTTTGCCCAGGGATAAAAAGAGTTTTAAGTCTGTTCGTTTGGCTGCTGATGGCTCTGAACCTTCTGCCAGAGGTCAGGAGGTCAAAGAGACTCCAACCTGGGTGGGATGGGTCAGCCAGGACTTTCTTTGACCTATTTAGCCTCTCCTGTTTGAGCTCTCCTGCAGAGCTTTCTTGCCCTTGGCTGTGCAGCCAGCATACCACACCAAAATGCAATAAGTTAGCACATTCTTCCCTTTTAATGCTGCACACATCAAACAGCCCACAAACCACTAGTGGACGCCTGACCAACAGAAGAAATTATTCTCTTCGTATTTGGATTGGATGTGTTTTGGAGAATGCTCAAAACAGTTTTTTTTATCATATCTCTGACCACATCCTGGCACATGAAGTATTTCTTAGTAATATTCTGCATGGAAGGGTTATGTTATATATAGTGACTAACGTCTTTCAGCTACAACAGTTCAAATATTGGCATGAAAAGCACATGAGAGAAGTAAGTTTTTTTGGATGTCTGCTTAATACCATGAAAGATCTGTTTTACTGGAAGATACAGACCTAAGTCCATCAGTGGTGAAGTAAAATAGTGACATTTTGCAAGTTCTTAAATCTTTTATGAGAAATATATTTGTAATTCTTTCCTATAATTCCTTATTCGTCTCTTCTAGGAAACCAAATGTGTGCCTGTTTTCAGCATTGTTCAAACAAAACCTGCTGTTTTTCATCTACCTGGTGCACTCTGTTCTACCTGAAACCACCATCTTACGGCTTCTGAGGTGTCTCAGCCAGGATTCTCATCCAAACCCCTGGATTACCGCTCTGAGTAAACAGCTGGAGAGAAAGCTGGGGATCCACCCCGACCAGCCTTTATACAGCAAAGCATGCAGTCAGAGGCTGCAGGAGCTTTCAGAGCACTTGGGTGGTTCTGGTGTGGCTGGAGGATGGGCCAAGTGCTTCAGGTGTCAAACCAGCTCTGAATCTACAAGCGCATCTGACTCAACTGAGCCGGGAACACAAAGGAAAAGGAGGGGAAGTTTTGTCCATCTGGACTCGGACGTTGAAGAAACAGAACAACAGAGTAAACGAAGGAAGTTGGAAGATGATGAAGTGGTTGGTACTGAAGAAGAGACGCTAAAAAGTGCGACACCAGGAGGGTGTGAAAGTGCTGCTCCTGCAGAAACGCCTGCATCAGACGGCCAGCAGGATGTCCTGCCTGAACACATTAAGGTGGACAAATTATTCACATGATTACATGTTTCTCTTCAGCTTGACTAAAACCGTAGTAACAAAATTAATCAATTGCTTTTGTGTCCATTTAGGCCTCAGTTCTTCAAATTCAAGAATTACTGGAGAGTCAGGCTGAGGTAATAAAAACCTTTTTTGTCCCATATCGGCTGCACTACAGACTGAGTTTGACATCCGACTCCTTATTTTCTGTACTTTTTGTTACAGTGGGACCAAGACTCCACAGCTGTGTTCAAAGTGCTAAATGATTGTAATCCCGGTCAAGTATGTCTTTCTGTCCATATCTTCATTATTGCATGACAAAAAAATCAAAAGAATTGATTCATATTTGAATATAGTGGCACATAATATTTGCACAGGTATTTCAGGATTCTTTGATTGCTGCAGCTTTGATAAAAACATTCAGCTACAGGTTTGTTTAGCTGCATCAGTGATGGCGGAGATTTTACATCAAACAGGAAATACTTCAAATGATGTTGTCCCTCCTATAGGTGGACGCCATATGCAACATGCTAAGATTGCCTGACTTACCGGAGCATATTGTGACGAAACTGTGCAGCAGTATATTGTCCCTCTCTCCTGACCTGAGCTACAGCACCGCAGCGTCTCTCATCAAGAGCCTCCTGCTGGGGAAGGTACATCTCTGGATAAGACAGGGATGCAAACAGGGTCGCTCTGTTTGATTATAACAAGATGTTTACTTTACCATACTCCACAGGTCCTCTCGCTGTCAGAGCCAGCCTCCAGATGTCTGGTGACTGCAGCGACATCACTGTGTAGCCGCTATCCCAGACCGATGTGCCACGCTTTAATCGGATCAGTGCTGGAGGACAAAGACATCGGTGAGGTGCTGGTGATGCCACAGAGTGTTTTAAACAGTCATTGTGATGCAAAAGCACAGAGATGGACTCTTACATCAATGTTAGGATGTTGCATTGATACCGATACCGCTCTAAAATACTTGTACTCGTACTCCTTAAAGTCAATCGATACCAGGAACCAATCCCAATTTATTACGTGCAATGTTTATTTTGACTTAAAATTTTAGTTACGTTGTCATTTTTATTTATATTTAATTATTTCTTTATTTTTATCATCGTTTGTTGTAAAAAGCAGAGAAGAGAATAAAATTTGTCTTCCAATTCTTTGTATTTCTTTAGTGTGGTACAAGTATTGGTATCCGTACTCGGTATTGGCAAGTACTACTCAGATTCGAGTATCGGTATCATATCGGTTTGGGAAAAAGTGGTATTGTTGCATCCCTAATTACTGTAAAATTAGTCTTTTAGTGATTTTTTTTATTGTTGCAATCATTGAGCAGAAACAACAACCCACTTTATAGATTTTTGTGAATTGTTTTATTAGTTTATTTAAAACAAACCAGGCTTAACGAGTCATTCAGTGATGCTGTTAGTGATTATGACTGCAGGTGGGAAGCATGAAAATTGCACAGACTCAATCTGTCTGTGAAGTGTTCCATTAAACAAGGTCAACTAGACGGGGTTTAGTTTGTCAATGTTTAACTCATCATCTGCTTCAGTTCTTATGGGGATGGTGGATAAGCTCCAGGCTCCTGCAACCCTACGTTGAAATCAGCAGGTTTAGAAAATGAAAGGATGGATTGATGGAGAGATGGAAAAATTCTTCTTTTTTCATGTCAGCGACATGTTTACCATAGCTTTGACTAGACTTTCAGACTGTCGATATCAGAAAGTATGAAGAAGAAGAAATCAAACGTTTGTTAGGAGCTCTCCAGCTTGTATGGATTTAATGTTTTGCTTGTAGTACGTATGACAGGCCAGATGCTTTGGATTTAATGGAAGTCAGGTTGAAAGCCTCTTTATTCCATCTTTGGCTCCTGATTAAGACTTACGTTGTTTTTAGGGCATCCACAGGCCGAACTTCTCAACAGATTGATAGAGGGCTGTTTGGATTCCCACTACAGACTGCTGGTGCTCCAGTAAGTTCAAACATTTCAATGCTGCGTTCATTAAATATATGAGTGATTTATTTATTAATTTGCTTTTCTTTTGTCTGGTTAATTGAATTTCAGAATGACATTTAGAATTACTTGGAGTGAGGCAATGCTCTCTGTTATCCACAGCTCGCTAGACTCCAAGGTAATAAGTTCATTCATTGATTTACTTTAACATAATATTTTCTGTCAGTAACTTGTAATGTTTTTGGCCTCCCCAGCCTGTGGTGAATGAAGATGTTTTCACACAGTTTACCCAACAACTCGTCAGCCAAGCTCCTAATTTCACTAAGTCTGTGAAGTTTGCTAAAATGATGCTAACAGTTTTCAGCAAATACAGCAGCCATGTAAGTCTGTAGAATTACTTCTCACACATGCTGACAGATCAGTGGGTCTTACAGTATTTAATAATTCTGATTTTGCATGTGTCTGTTTTCCAGGTGACGGCTGCACATAAACAGTCCCTGTCCAGCTGTCTGATGTTAAATGAGACATTCCTAAAGAAATCTCTTCAAGCTGCTTTCAAACGAATAACTCCCACATAATCCATCTTCTGAAGTATTATTATATGCTGAAGCATCGAAGTCAACAAAACAGGAAACATTACTATTCCAAGGTCTTACAACTACCATAGCATTGTTTGTCTTAAATTACATGAAGATTACACAGCAGTCATATTTAATGTGGTGCTCTGTGTGTTGTAGGGAACTATAAACTGAGGGGTTTATTTGTTTGTTGATTATACATTTCCCCAGGCATGACTTGGCCATTATATCACTGGTATGCACAGCTTAACAATTTTTCAAAACACCACTGTGATGTTAAAGCTCATGAATCCTTGATATGCAGGTTTTGTGCTATTTATTCTAGGGTTTATTTCAAACTAAATTCCCATAATGCTCTGAGCAGAATTATTTATCAAAGTGTGACTTGATGGAGTTTAACATAGGGTATTTACTCAAGTTGGGTTGTTTAGTAAACCTTGGATGACTTTGTTTTAATGTTAAAGTACTGCTTTACTACACTTTAAGGGGAAATGTGTTATTTTTACAATGTGAAATTTTTCACAACAAGCAAAATTCCATATATTCACCAGTAATTTTACTGAACAGAAATCAACTTAATTGCTTCAATGGAGGAATTTGTAATTGGTTCAGCGTAACTTTGTTCCCTTGCACATACAGCCAAGGTTTTTTTCACCTTCTTGTTATAAATTGTTTTGATAGTATTGACATTTTATGAAACACCAAGAAGTGTCCTCTCACTTATCATAAATTCCCTTAAACGTTGTTCAAACAAGGTGTAAATAAAGTTTGGGGGCTCTATCTTTTTATTTTCTAAATTATTTTCATTGGTTTTGAAAGTTTTTCACAGGCAAGAAAACCCAGAGAAACCCAGAAAACAAAAAAACGACCCCCCCAAAAACACACATCATCCAAATCTATGTTGAATTAGACATGGGACATCACCAACTTGCATATATACATAAATCAAAAACAAATCAGAAACAAAAAGGGATTTTGGCTCATACAGTCTAACAACCATGTGGGAGTGTGTTTGAAATACATATTACATAAATTCAATAATATCCCCAAATTAGAGTTGCTGAAACCTCAGGCTTCACATATTCCAAATAAGGTTTCCAAATTTTAAAGAAGTTTTGTTTTTGATTGCACTGTACAAGTTAAATGTTTTATTGGTACCAAGTCCAATACTGTAAAACTCTCTGCCATCCTTTAACAGTGCATATTTTATTACTGGTCCACTGAAGCAAAACTTTCTTCCTTGCGGCAAATGTTAATGCACAGTAAAGCTTTTTGTACTCAGGTCCCATGACTCTACCTGGGAGTCTTAAAACAAGAAATCAAGGATCCTTTTCCAGCTTGACCAAATATTTTTTTAATTACATGTAAAATATTGTTCCAATATTTTTGCAGCTCATGGCCTGACCAAAAACAATGATTAAGGAACCCTTACTCATTTCCTTCGCTCATTTAAGACATATGGGGGAACACGCAGAGTTAAAAACGTGTCTACGGTTAGGTGACAGATGCATCCTATGTTTAATCTTAAGCTGTAGAGCTTTGACCTGATTAGAAACTGAAATTAGTTTAACTTGTTCCAAAAATTTCTTCAGTCCTCATCATCAATCATAACAGCCAGGTCTTTCTCCCACATTTCCCTGAGTCCCTGCAAGGAACTAGGGGATGCAGAGATTTATAGAATAAACTAAAAGAAACCTTTCCTGTTGCCTGAAAAAGCACCTTTTTCACATGTGTTATCTTAGAACTATTTGGCAGTGTGGTATCATGTAAAACATAATGCCTTATCTGAAGAAGTGAAAGAAATCCTGTTTAGGTCAATCACATTTTCCCCTTAGTTGACTATTAAAATAGTCAAAAATAATTTGACCATAAGGATCAATAAACTGATTATATATAACTTTTATTCTACTATTTTAGATCATATTTTAGAAATCCTAAAACTATTCAGAAGACGACTAATCTTCCAACAAATTGTTACTGATAAAATTGGAGACATCTTTCCAGAGTTTTCCGGGTGTTCCTGGGATTAAACAAACTAGTGTCAGCCTGATGAAGCACATTTTAAATCAAGTTAAATAAAAAAAAAACTTCAACAACATAATGTACAAACATTCTGGTGGGAGGGAAATATAAAATCATTTGTCATCAAGGAGCAAGGCAGCAGAAAAGAAAAAAAAAGAAAGACTGGGGTACAAAGGCAGCGTTTACACAAAAGGCTATCCAGTCACGTATTTGACAACATTAAAGGCTCAGGGAACATCCATCTGGGCTTTTCGTTCAGAAAATTAGATTAGAAGAGATTGAAACATATCCTTATGGATTTGTTTTGATACATCCACCTAAATTTAGCTTACATCCTTTAATAGAGAGTTCCTGTAATAATACATACATTAGACTCCTGTAAGGTGTTTTGGATTAGATGAATTAGTGGTAATGGGATTGCTTTGCAAATCTTATTAAATCCTGACCAAGAGCAACTGACTTTAAACTCATTGTAGAAAGTTTGATAATCAATCATTTCCTTCTCATCAAACAAATCAGAAATAAAGTATACCTCCTCATACCATTTTTCATAGAACATATTTCCTCTTTATTGTTACCAGCTTCCACAAACATTTCTTTCCAGGAGGGTAAAATCTGTTTGTAAAATTTAGATAGTTTCAAAAGATATTCGCTTAACAATATTATCATCTCATCTTCTTATCAAATTCTTAGATAGCACCATTACCAGATACTGTTTCCACTTTTCCTGAAGAAATGTCTTTGTAAGGGAACGAATGGGAAGTACTTTACACAATCTCTATGCCTTAGAGAAAAAAAACTAATAACATTAAAAGTTTTAATTATCATAAGCTTATCATTCAGGGCGAGGGCAGCATCATTAAATTTCCTTAAAGTAATCCCAGCCTGTCTAGTGTAAATAAAGTTCGGGGCCTCTTTTGATGACGTAGTCTCTGCGCGTGTTTATTATGCGTAACTTCCGGCAGAACTTCCTTTTTCAGCGTAGTGAGACGCGAGGGAAGATCTGCCAAAATGAGGTAGGCTATGATTTAGTAAAAATATATGTTTAAACGTACATTATAAACATGTATTACTTATCGATCCTAAGAATTTATCTATACAAACC
Organism: Craterocephalus amniculus; assembly: GCA_036024015.1. Classification (NCBI taxonomy): domain Eukaryota; kingdom Metazoa; phylum Chordata; class Actinopteri; order Atheriniformes; family Atherinidae; genus Craterocephalus; species Craterocephalus amniculus. Next base: position 10,627 of record JAVQJG010046521.1, read on the forward strand.
TGTGTTAATGTGTAAATGCGTCTTATCGTTTTGAGAGCTTAGTTAAATGTTGACTCTGTAGCCGGTCATTAGCCGGTGCTGCGGAGAATGGCGTACTCCGTGTTGACTTAATCCGCTGCCATCCACACATTTAAATAGATTTAACATCACAATCTGTGGATATAATTTTAGAAGACCTGTCATCGTTTACATATTTCAGATTTTTACTGCGGTTATTGGGGTTTTTAGCTGTTATCGGCGGCATCATTTTTCATCACAACTGAACTGGACTAAATGTAGAGTAACGTGGAGTAACAACTATTTTAACAAATCTCAATGTGTTGTAACCTACAGTAAGGTCTCCAGGGACACATTGTATGAGGCCGTAAAGGAGGTCCTGCAAAATTCTTTGGCCAAACCTAGGAAGTAGGTACACATAAAGAAAGATGTCACACGTGAAACAACGTGTGTGTGTGTGTTAGTATTACAGCCCAGATAATTTTGTAACCTTCTCTTTGTTAATAGGTTTGTGGAGACTGTGGAACTTCAAATCAGCCTTAAAAACTATGATCCCCAGAAGGACAAGCGTTTCTCCGGCACCGTCAGGTTCGACCTTTTACTGTCTCACCCAACCTTTTCCCTGTTTGCTTCCAGTCTGTCTGAGCTTAAAAACATCCATATTTATTAGAAGTAGAAGATGAAAGCTCTTAATCTTGACGGGTCAGGAACAGGCATGGAGAAGTACTTTGGGTAGTCTGACTGAACCCACTCTGCTTCGGCTGGTGAAGGTGAAGCAGGCGGACCCCTACCCTGGGTCTTAAAACATGAGGGGAGGCTTTGAGTGTCTGAGCCGGTAGGTTCATGTCCTCAAGCCGACCAGTTTTACTTTATGTAACCAGAGGTCAGCCGGACACAGGCCACCGTGGTGGTAAGAATTTTGTCTACTTGTACTATGAAATGAGGAAAATGTCATTTGGAAACAGCAGATTATGTAAATCAGTCATGTTTTGTTTTATTAAATCAGATTTTAACTTTAACTTAACTTAATCTTACTATATATAAAAAAGATTATATGCAAGAAGTTAGCTTGTTTCCAACATGATCCAATAATTCTGCTTCAGTGCAGTTGAGGCCCCTGTATGTTTGTGTTGGAGTTGTTGCTAACTGCTGTGTGAATGTGCAGGCTGAAGACTCTCCCCAGGCCCAAGTTCTCCGTGTGCGTCCTGGGAGACCAGCAGCACTGCGATGAGGCCAAAGCGGCTGAACTTCCTCACATGGACATCGAGGCTCTGAAGAAGCTCAACAAAAACAAGAAGCTGGTGAAGAAGCTCGGTGGGTAGTTTGACATAACCTACGTAGACTTTGTCCAAAACCTGATCAACGGCTGTCTGGACCTTAATGTTTCCCATCGTCTTCTAGCCAAGAAGTACGATGCCTTCCTGGCCTCCGAGTCTCTGATCAAGCAGATTCCTCGTATCTTGGGACCTGGGCTGAATAAGGCTGGCAAGTTCCCCTCCCTCCTTACCCACAACGAAAACATGAACACAAAGGTGGACGAGGTTAAATCAACCATCAAATTCCAGATGAAGAAGGTGTGTTTATCATTTTGCGCTTAAAAATAGAGTCAAATTGGCTTTTATTTCCTACTTTTATTTATTGATTTAAAGGTGACGTTGTTGTAATGCTGCTGTATGTTGTAGGTGCTCTGTCTGGCTGTGGCTGTTGGACATGTGAAGATGACGGAGGATGAGCTCGTTTACAACATTCACTTGGCCGTCAACTTCCTTGTGTCTCTGCTAAAGAAAAACTGGCAGAACGTGCGCGCCCTTTACGTCAAGAGCACCATGGGCAAACCCCAACGCCTGTATTAGAGGCAGCTTTTCTATTAATAAAAGTGGAAATGCTCCAAAGTTCGTTGTCATATCTTTTTGAAATGTCATTTATCAGTATATAATAAGAAAAAAAAATCAAACTGAGGGTTTTAAGCATGTAAAGTATTGGACATGGTATAGCTTTTTCTTAAGTCAATGAGTTTAATAAACGTGACGTTTGGTCTACAGGTAATACTCGTAGCATTAGAAAATGCTGGAAAAGTTGTTTTACTCAGGTAATTCAACATAAAAGGTGAAACCAATACAATTTGTACTTAGTAGAAGAGTTTTCTTTCAGAGGCCTGACATTTTTGTATTTAAAATCTAATTTTCTTGATTTTAAGCAATATTCTAAGTTTTTTAATTTGCGGTTTTCTGAAGCTGCAAATCCTTAACTAAATATTGAAAAAGTGGTAATATCTTGATTTGCATACTATTTGTCTATGTACATTTCATCTTTGAAGTTAAGTTACAGAAATGCATGCACTTGTTCAGGATATTAAGTTTCAGAGTAGCTACTAACTTCAAAGACAACGTGTATTTTTTTATTAATGGCTACAAAATGAAATTTGTGGATTTTTGGATAACAAAGATTTTGTTTTTCTATTTTTGGGTTTTAAAACAGAAATACAAAAGATTTTCCCCTATGGGATGTAGATATTTATGAAAATATTTTTTAAATGCCTATAATTTTAAAAGTAATGAAAAAAACTGATCAAATAGAATAAAACTAGTACTTTCAGTGTCTTGTCATGAAATTCAATGCAATTATTTCATGAAAAACTGCTAAAAAACCTGTGTTTGTTGCAGTATCTATTTAGGAACAGTAGCAGGTTCATTTTTACCCTTTGATTGGGAGCCATTGTGGCTCTGGAGCCACAGGCTGCAGACCCTGGGTTTAGAGAAAATATTTGCATCTCTTTCAGATGTTGAATGTCTATTGAGCCGGACACAGTTCATATTTCCACGATGTGATGTTCACAACCATATGCTTCTGGAAAGACAACATATTTTGAAACATCTCTAGATTCAGTCATTAAAGGCACAAATAGGCAAACCTCCAAGTCTTTTCAGGAATATTTTCTCCTCAAAGACTCTTGAAGACTTCAGTGGTGCTGTTTTCTTCCTGGTCATGGTCATACTCACATATTTGCATAATTTGTTAGAAATAACATGATTATAAATCAATACTAGCTCTAAACTACGCCTAAACTGCATGGATTGTGTTGCAGTGTTAATCTGATTTACATATACTGATACACAGCAGAACTATGCTGAAGATATAACGAAGTACTACAGATGAACACGGCTTCCCATGAGCCTCTTGGGCCAGTCGTCTTGCTCTGGTTTGACTGTGGATCTCTTAATAGGATTATCTATTCTCGGGACAGGAGAAAGACAGCGGGTGGAATGAAGCAAACACGAGACCTGTGACAGTTTTTACTTTTCAGCAGCTGTAAAGACCACACATCTCACTGTGGAGAGGATTTGAATAATTTCCTCATCTGATCAGAGCATTGGGATCATACTAATGGGCACCATGGGTGATGCACTAATGGGCACTGAGGTGAGATAAAAAATCTACCAGCTGCTTTACCTGCTCCTGTTTACACTTTACATATCAGATGCCTCCATGTTTGCAGCCAGACGCAGGGACGAGCAGACAGAACCCGTCCACCAGGCTGCCCAGTGATGACAGCGAGGAGGGTAATGGTTAAAATCATGTTTTCAGAAAGGCCATCAGCTGTGAGGACTTTAAAACTGCATTCATTATTTTACCAGAAACCAGTAATGAAGAGCCGCCGATCACAAGCTGGAGTGACCTGTCCATCATAGAGCGCGTGGGCCTCAACAGGTGAGACACACTGCTGCATCAGGATTTAATAAAACAAGATTTATGTCTTCCCAAGTGTTTCATCCAGCTTGTTTCTTCACAGCATGGAGATGTCAGAGAAGGATTTGGAAGTAAGTAACACTTCTCTTTTTCTCTGAGTGATTACTTTAGCAGATTTTCCTTTTTTATTTTGGCTTCAAGTGCTTTTCCACGGAGTTTAATCTGATTTGTGCGTGGCCGAGTTTCAGGTTCTTTTAATTGCACCACGAAAAAATAAAAAAAGTTGAAATGAAATATGTTTTCTCTTCGGGGCCTCAGTCTGAAATATAATCCCAACATGCAGGCTTGCGGTGAAAACCAGCTTGCAGTAATGTGTTTTTGGCCCCAGACAGCCTTCTCCCAGATCTCCCTGGCCTTCCGCTGCGATCAGTACACCCTGAAGCAGAGACTGCAGGCGGAGGAGCACGCCCGAAACCTGGCGGAGGAGAACATCCAGCTGGAGCTGACCAGAGGCCGGGAGACCCTGGAGGTACAACACGAGGCAGCAGATCAGGAAAGCTTTCAGACTATTCATCTATTTTTGTTTAATGGCACATTTCCTTCATTGTTCAAATAACCTGATTTTATTTCTTCATAAAGTATATGAATCAAGCACAGAACAGACATTTTATTGTTTGATTATCACTTTAACAAACACCCCAAATCTGATGTGTACCTTGTTTCATGTGAGTTTAGGTGATAATAAAATGATAATCGAATTCTGAAAAATCCCCTTTTCAAATTTATTCATACTTTAAGCTTCATAACATTTAGGTTTAAGTCTTCTAGGGCACTGGTTCCCAAACCTTTTGATCCATGACCCTAGGATGACAGGTATTGGTGTAGGTGACCCTCCCTTCCACGATGATAATTAATTATATATCAGACGGGTCCCGCAGGATCCTCTACATATTAGGCCTGAAAAACCGTCCATCCTCATAAATAAGGATTAATGTGGATTTTTGCATTGATGTGTTAAAGAATCAAGGTGTTAAATTTAGATTGATCTCTTTTTAATGGTTTAACTTTGACAGAAATGATAACCTTGAACACTTAAAAAGATTGTCTTGCAGACTTTTCTTAATCCATCTTATTGAAAACATTCCCACAGAAGGATGAGGCTTGTGTGGCCATGAGGATGCTGTGAATGACATGATGCTCGCTGTTGGAAATGTGACCAAAAAAGTTCAATCTTTGATTAGTTAGGTCAGAATTTCCTCAAATGTTGTCCAGTTTGGCTAATGACTTGATCATTTGAACATCAGCGAAGGTCACTGGGATTTTGACCACCTGCTGTAGAAATGGACACAGACCATCACCCGTGAGACATGTGCACTGGTGATAAACTGAGTTCATTTAAGCATCGGCCGGCTTCAGTCAAGTTGTAGAAGAAAAGCAAAGTTTCACAGGCAAAATCTGGATGTGTAGCCCCTCAGTATGATAAAGTATAATTAATATATAATTATAGTAATTATATCAATGTTATACCTCCATTTTATTTTCAATTAATTACCAAAACACGTGCTTTTGGGGTTTTTTCAGGGTCGATTATAAGGTGAATGTGACCCCACATGAGAGCAGACACACACGTGACTGTGTGTGCTTTTGCAGGCACTGAAGGGGTTGTGTTTGGACAGCCGGCGCAGTAACATCCTGCAGAGGCTGGAGCTGTGTCTGGACATCCTCGGTGGGACGGTGGAGCGGATCTCCACCACAGCGGAGGTGCTCGGCGCTGTGCACCAGGTATGAGGAGGTCTCCCTTTTCCTTTTTATGAAATAAGAAAGCAGGTTTATTGCAGTCGAGTCAGTAAGTGTAACATAAGAAGAGTAACAGTAACAAATCAAATATAAAACTATAAAGATTAGTTTTTAAATGCAAATGAAGATATTCAAATTTTATGAATGTATTTGAGGTCTATGAGCTTAAAATGGATCTGCTAACTATATATATGATTTTTTTTTTATGCCCTAAGCTAACAAATTTTCCATATTTTCCTCCCCATTCATTTTACAGCTCTTGTGTTTTCTTTCCTGCACAGGAAGCTCGGGTGAGTCGGGCAGTGGAGCTGATGGTGGCTCATGTGGAGAGTCTGAGGAGCCGCCACGACAGAAACGTAGCAGAGCTGGAGGAAATCAAGAAGATGATGCAGCAGCAGAGCTCCTGTAGAAGCAGCTCCCATCCAACATTTTCAGCAGGTTTATGAAACTGTAACATGTTTGATAGTGTTTTTTTTTTCTCTCTGTTCTGCTGCCATGAGCTAAACTGAAACTACATCTCTTATAGCAGATATAGAGGAAAGTGACAAGAGAGGAGCTCATCAGGTATGAAGAGCACAGCTTACAACTAAAATCTACTTCATCCAAACTTCTTTTTATTCCAGTTCTTGCTTCTCTTTTTCTATCAGAGGGTCTTGCGTCGAAGGATCAGCGCATCGATCATTTCTAGCCAAACTCAGGTGAGGTGTTTCTTCCTTGCTGAACTATTTTTCCCTTCTTCTTGGCACTGATCATATGTAGTAAGCCGTAAAAAATCTTTTCTCAGCAGGAGAAGAGGAAGCGAGACCCCAGGAAACGGGTCTCCTCTACTAAGAAGCCGTCTCCTCTGTGCCTGTCTCGTTCCCTCAGCTTAGAGTCCAGCTGCTCGATGGTCGCCAAGGACCACAGCTACTCCATGGATGACAGGTCGACTGAGTTTTATTTTTTTTGGCTGACTCCTGACCTTATGGTAAAATGTCTGTTTTATTTTATTTTTCAGACCTCAAGACTCAGAACCAGCAAAAGCTTCAGCTGCTGACCCTCCTGCAGACCCCTCTACAGTTCCAGTTCCTGCTCCCAGCACAGAGGTCCCCACATCCGCGCAAGTGGCCCCCATAAAGACACAAACTAAAAAGTACGGCAGTGTTCATGAATTTGGACAAAATAAGACAATCTGTTGAAGGTTCTAACCTGCAGAAATGACCAACTTCCTGAAGCTTGTCTCTTTTGGCAAAGAAGGATTTCTGTTTTCTGAATGCTGTAAATGTAATTTACCACACAGCATGTAAAGTAAACCCTGCCAAGAAAATTACTCAACTTTAAAAAATACATGCCAGCTGAACTCATAGGAAACATAATTCAGGCTTTTTATGTTTGTTAATGTGATTTTAACATGATGTAGTTTGTTATTGTTAAATATCTCTGCCAATTTCTGGTTGATTTTTCAGCGAGGTCCCCAAACCTGGCTTAAACTGTCTCCACAGCAAACACTTGAAGCTTCAGTAAATAGGTTTTAATGAAGGTTATCATTTTGCTTGTGTGTGTTTCTTGTCACTGTGTTAAAGTGAAAGCTTCTGTGGCTTTGTTACAGTCCTTCTCTGGACACTTTGCGACAGAGACACAAGGGCAAAGCGGCTTTATCAAATAAAGGAAAGGAGAAAAGGGCAGCAGGTATCTACAGACAAAACTCCGTGGGCACGTAAGTAAACCTAATGTAACGTATAAATGTGTCAGTGTTGGGATAATTATGGTTTCCTTCTCTAACTGGGAGCTCTGTGCAGGTATGGACCCCAGTCCAAGCAGCATCCTCCGGGTCTCAGGCTGTATCGCTGCCGATGGACACAGATCTGCGTAAACCTGCTTATGCTGATCTTTGTCATCATGCTGACTTACTTCTTGTGGAAACTTCATGAGGGCGAATTTGAGCCATGATCTGTCCTCAAGGAAAATATTATGAGCATTCATGGGAATTCTGTCGTTGTGTTGTGAAAGACAGATGTGTAGAAAAGTTGTCTGCAAAGCTGTGTGAATGAATATATTAAACATTTTCATGGAACACCTTTAGTTGTTTAAATAGTTATCTTTACACTCAAAATAAGAATTCAACGACTTTGGTCATATTTTTTATTATAAATATACAAAGAAGATATAAAAACTCATACAATGAAGTGGTTAGTAATACAACACCATACTGTAGTGAAAATATTCATAAACCACCGTTAAAGCCATCAGTGATTCATTATCAAGAGTTAATGTTAAGATTTAGCTTACATCAGATTAAAAAAGATTTATTTAATTGTTTCTCTCTCTATATAAATTCTCTTAAAAGCCTATTTAAGGGGATAACTTTAAATAATAAATATGGGGGCAAATTATATTAAAAATTAGGAAACTAATGTGACAGCTACTGTAGGTGACTTTTGTGCAAAATGTGTGCCAGCCACAACAAAACTAAAACAAATGCAAGTCTATGGTCCCTCTGACACGTTCAAGAGATTGCATTCACCTAGCATCTATGAGACAACCTAGAATAAATAAAACTGGCATATTACCTTACGTTTAGTTTTAAATTAATTACCGGTACCGGTACAGAAAGGTCCACATTTACTGCCTCGTGTCAACCAATAATCTCACAGAGAGTCCTAATAAATACAGAGATAAATAAGAAGGAATGACTCAGAAAAGTGGGCTGCACGGTGGTGTAGTGGTTAGCACTGCGGCCTCACAGTGAGAAGGCCGCGGGTTCGAGTTGGTCAGGATTCCAGCCTTCCTGTGTGGAGTTTGCATGTTCTCCCCGTGTATGCGTGGGTTCTCACCGGGTACTCCGGCTTCCTCCCACTTTCCAAAGACATGCATGTGAGGTTAATTGGGCACTTTAAAA
>JAVQJG010046522.1:0-12579 GCA_036024015.1 Craterocephalus amniculus
CAGATAGTGGAAACATTTCAGTCCTGGTACTACTGGATCTCAGTGCTGCTTTGGACACAGTTGATCATAACATCTTATTAGACCGGCTGAAAAACTGGGTAGGACTTTCTGGCACTGCAATTAACTGGTTTGAGTCCTATCTAAAAGAAAGGGACTATTTTGTGTCTATGGGTAACTATCTATCTGAGCAAACTAAAATAACCTGTGGAGGCAATAACCCCAGGCTCAATCCTAGAGCCACTGCTGTTCAACATCTACATGCTCCCACTCGCTGAAAAGATAAAAAACAACAAAATATGTTACCATTGTTACGCTGAAGACACACTGATAACCATCACATCAGGAGACTATAGTTCGGTCCAATCGCTGATCAGATGCATTGATCAGATTACAGACTGGATGTGTCACAACTTTCTTCAGTTAAATGAGGACAAAACTGAAATCATAGTCTTTGGAGCCAAAGAAGAAAGATGAAAAGTCTGCACTCAGGTTCAGACAGCTAAGTTAGAAACCACCAACAGAGCCAGAAACCTGGGTGTAGTCATGGACTTAGACCTGAACTTCAGTAGTCATATTAAGACAGTTGTGAAGTCAGCTTAGTACGACTTAAAGAACATATCAAGGATTACTACTACTACTACTGTCATTTAGCAGACGCTTTTATCCAAAGCAATGTACATTTGAGAGAACAACACAAGCATAAATTCAAGGAGTAGGATCCAGCATGAGATTAAAGGACTAACGTCTCCTCAGGATTTAGAAAAACTGGTCCATGCATTTATTTTTAGTAGACTGGACTATTGTGACACTGTCCTTACAGGTCTCCCTAAAAAGTCCATCAGACAGCTGCAGTTAGTCCAGAATGCTGCTGCTCGAGTCCTCACTAAGACCAGGAAAGTGGATCATATAACCCCAGTCCTCAGATCTTTACACTGGATTCCTGTTTGTCAAAGAATTGACTTCAAAATCCTGCTGTTAGTTTACAAAGCACTGAATGGTTTACGGCCAAATATATTCAGGAACTTCTGGTTCGTTATGAACCAACAAGATCCCTCAGATCATCTGGGTCAGGTCTACTTTCATTTCCAAGAGTCAGAACCAAACAGGGAGAAGCAGCGTTAAGTTTTTATGCTCCACACATGCGGAACAAACTCCCAGAAAGCTGCAGGTCTGCTGAAATTATCAGCAGTTTTAAATCAGGGTTAAAAACTTTTCTATTTGCAGCCTTTTATGATGAGGGTTTTTTTTTCTGAGGGTTTCTTTCTTTCTTTAATTTTCTCATTTTGTGATTTTATTTTTGTTTTTAACTCTTTTTATTGCTTTCTTGCTGTAATGTTTCCAACGTTTGTATGTTAAGCACCTTGAATTGTCATGTACATGAAATGTGCTATACAAATAAATTTGCCTTGCCTTACAGGAGGGGACCTGCTGGAGCGTGGAGCCCCGGTGTGGTCTGGTGTGTACGGCACAGGGAGCTCCCTGCAGCATGCCGCCCAGCTGCAGCTCCTCTCCCAGCAGCAGATGCTCCGGCAGCAGGAGCTCCTCATGATCCAGCAGCACACGGTGCAGGTCCTGGAGCTTCAGAGAAACGCACAGCTAGTCGTAAGTGGATTCCGCTTCCTGCAGCTCAGAGAAGTCACAGGAAAACGCAGTTTTCAGCATTTTGCACACATTTAGCACATCCGCATCAGTCTGACTTCTCACTAATTATCCGGCATGTTTGCTTGATAAAATGGTAACTTTTATGGAGGGAAAAGGATTAAAAAGAACATCTGACTTCCCGTCTTCTTTATGGTTCCACAAATACACACGTTTAATAAACATCCTGTGTCTTCAGAAGAAGGTGGTTAAGGAAGTGTCAGTGAGGCAGACATGATGGTAATATTTAAAGTGAATCACATCAGGCGTTCACAGTGAGTGCATCTGTCAGAAACCTCTCCTCTGCTGTGTCCCAGGAGCGCCTGAAAGCCAGCGATCACCGGCCAGAGCTGGACGAAAAGGCAGACAAGCGGAACGGCGAACCAAAAACCCGACCTTGTTCGGTATCCTCCCCGCTGCCCTCGCCCGTCCTGCATCCCCGCAAACCGCTCCTCCCCTCCCGCTCGCCAACCCCGTCTACGTCCTCCCTCACCCCGCTGCCCCCCGTCTCCTCTCCGGTGACCAGCCTGAAGTCAGAGGAGGGGGGGCAGAGGGTGCCGTCGCACGCACCGAAGCCCGTCCCTCACCCGGCGTCTCCCCGCTCTGCGTCTCCGCCCCCGTCCTCGCCGCGGCGGCCCAAGCAGGAGGCGGTGGAGGAGGCGGAGGCGAGGAGGGAGCAGAGAGAGGGGAGGAAGTCGGCGTCTGCATCTTTTCCAGGAATCTACTCTGGTGAGCCTCAAAGAGCATCAAAATTCTTATTTTTCTATTAATTTCTTTTAAGACAATACTTCACCCTCAGATTGATGTGTCGTCATTTTCTCCTCACCCTCATGCTGATTAATACTTGATTGATATTCATCATGCAGCCGGAGATATCGGGACGTTTTCTTTCTGCATCAATCCCGTTTTTCAATGGTGTTGAATGAACGGTATCAGAGCAAAAAGGTCCATAAAAATCCACAAAAACGTGTCAATATTCCTCCATACTGCTCGTCCACTGTAATCCAAGTGTCCTGAGTGGGTAGCACCCATAATTCACTGGAAACAAAATCATTTAGTATATTTTTAGAGCCCAAACCGTAGCGTGTTGTACTTCCTGGATGCGCGTTCAAGATGCTACGGTGGCCGCGGCAGACTGGTGGTATGCAAAATGTGCTGCAATTTAGCTTATAAAAATATACTAAATAATGTTGTTTCCAGTAAATTATGGACGCTACCCACTCAGGACACTTGGATTACATTGAACAAGCAGTATGGAGGAATATTGACACGTTTTTGTGGATTTTTATGGACCTTTTTTGCCGTTCAACATCACTGTAAAGGAATCAATGCAGAACGAAAACCTCCCCGCATCTCCGGATGCATTAGAAAGATCAAAAAAGTGTTAATGAGTAGAAAATGAAGACACATCATTCTGAGGGTAAATTATTCCTTTAAAGCATCTTCTTCTAAATTATTTTTGCTTTTCTTTTATCCCAGATCTCCCTCCAGGTTACCCGTACCAGTCCATCACTGCACCGTACGGCGCACCCTTCCCTCCTTATCACCTCCCTGCACCCACAGCAGAAAACCCGGAGGCACACGGCCCCGGCTCTCCTGCCTCCACCGCCTCTTTGCCCTCAGCCCACTGCCGCTCGCGGCTTCTGGATGCAGACATCAAACCACAGAAACCAGCAAAGACCGGATCCTTCCTCAAACAGGAGCCCAGCGAGGAGCAGCCGCCCAACTCGCTCCCTCCTCCTCAGACCGGCGATGATGGGGAGGTAGACGGGCAAATCCTGGAGCCCAAGCCTCAGCCGCTACCTCTGCCGCTTCCCAGCCCTCCGGTGCAAATCATGACAGGGTTGAGAGACATCAGGGAGGAGGAGGAAGGATGTCCCCTCAAAACGGCGGCATCACTTTACTCGTGTCCTCGCGCTGAAGCTGAGCCTAAACAAGAGATTGTAAAGGAGCCAGACCAGATGCAGCATCCATCCGTCATCGTCGCAGACTCCGACCACCGGGACGCATCATTAGAGCGAGCAACGGAGCAGCCTGACGCTCCGGTCGGCTCGTTTTCTCCCAGTCAGAAGGAAATCTGCCAACCAGCTTCTCCCGACTCTCCTCTCCCGCTCATCAGCTCAGACGACCCCATGGGGGGGATGCTGGCCCTGCTAACAGCCAGCGAGATGGCCCAGGCCCGGCCCAGCTCCCCGCCCGTCCTCACTCTCATATCACAGGTGGAAAGCAGCGCCGGGCCGCTGGAGATGGTGGCGTTGGAGGGGATGGCCCTGCTCAGCCAAATGGCCCAGCAGGAGATCGAGAACATGAGCCAAGAGCAAGGCAAGCTGCTGTCCTAAAACCCCTGTCCTCTGATTTTCTGTGCTTTTAACATCCCTCCAGTCGTCTGATGTGTTAATAATCTGTCCAACCCGTTCAGGTCTGACATTAGACGGTCTAGACTGTCTTCTTGAAGCCAGCAGACAAATCCTGTTGGAGGCCATCGAGACTCAGTCCCACATCGATCTGCCGAGAACGCTGGATCCCAACAAGAAGTTCAGCTGGAGGCAGAGGAAGGAGGAGCCGGTGAGAAGCAGAAAAGCTGCTGATGAATGGAAACGTAGCAGTGAGATTCTGACTCTTATGTCTGGTGTCTGTGAGCAGCTTTACAGTAAGATGTCTGTGGACATGCTGGACGCTGTGGAGGTGGAGTACCGCGTTCGCCTGGCTGAGCTGCAGAAGACGTACAAGGAGAAGCAGAGAGAGCTGAGCAAGCTGCAGCGCCGCAGAGACAAGCGGTGAGGGTTCATTGCGATGCTGTTAGGGATGGGATGAACTTGCTGGGTACGCAAGCGTTCTGCCTGCTCCGTGTACATATTCACTGTAAAGTACGGAGGCACAACTCGGCCAAAAAGGTCGATACTGTAGGCCACCACTAGGGGGAGTATATAGCACTCGTACTTCCCTGTTCGTTATATTTCCAGTTTTTTTTTTACTGGCCACGTTATCATGAGAGCAAAGGTGAAAAGTAATGAATTACATTTACTCAAGTTACTGTTTTAGAGTAGATTTTGTAGGTAATTTGTTATTTTGTAAGTAGTTTTTTAAATAAGTAATAAGGCTGGGCAATAAATCGATTTTATCGATTAATTCGAATTTGCTGTTAATGAGGATTTAATTTCTTGAAAATCAAGATTTTCCTTTTACTTCACTGCACTGGAAACTTCCCCCATTAGTGAGTAAAACGTTTAAAGCAGAGGGGGAAAGAAGCCTGAACAGTGTTAAACCCAATGTCACAGATCCTCAGTCTCCACTACCGACCGAAATGATTGAATTCAGAATTATTTATTACAAATTAAAAAACATCACATAAACGTAGCCAATAACATGTTGAAATTGGACTATGAAAATGAGGACTAAGGACTGATAATTTTTACTTTTGTTTTAGAAACTAAAGGGGAAAAGTCTTGGGGCTGTTGTGGGAGTGAATGTGGCTGATGTGCATGTAAATACGGACCAAAATGGTGCATGATCACCTCTAGTGGTCAAGCCATCGCAGCTCGCGCAAGCGTCGTGTTGCCTCGTGTCATTGCAAGCAGCTGACGTGCCAAATTGACTAAAGGAACGCGTGGCGGCCATGATGCGTCCGCGTCGCCAGCAGAAAATATATCCCAGCCTTTACTTGTGCGTCCCATTCGGCCAAAACGCAGCTTTAACTCTTTCATACCTGGTGTTAGTGAGCGGCAGCTGGAGGACGAGAGGAGGAGTCTGACCAGACGGGGCAGAGGAAGACCAAGGAAGAGGAAACTCCTGGCCACGCCTCCAAAACTGGACTACAGGCCTGGAAAGTGAGTGTCTCGTTTCTACGTGTTTTCTTACTTTGCTTTTCATCTCCTTGCTCATTGATCGAGTATAAATGTTTCCGTCTGTCAGGACGGGTCGGACGCTGCAATACTCGGAGGACTCTGAAGCCGGAGAGGGACAGAGAAAGAGGTTCCGCGTGTCCAGGGATGACGATGAAGCGGAGACGGGAAGTGGAGGGCTGAAGATGAAAAAGAAGAAAAAGAAGAAGAGCTGGAACGAGCAGGAGCCGTCCACCAGTCACTCTCTGGAGGTAACTGCCTGTCTGTGAATGAAAGAACCAGTGTTACGCCTTCATCTTCATGGAATAATGGTGCTTTGTTTATAGGCGCTGAAGGTAAAGCGGGGGCACATGTGCGAACAGGAGAAGCTGGCCTCGGACCTGGACCGAGCGCTGTCGCTGTCCCAGCTCGGCTCTCTCGGCGCGCCCCGCAAACTTGCCTCTGGCGTGAAGTTAGACAAGTCGAAGGGCAAGTCTGCGGAAAGCGGACTGAAGGAGCGAGGCAGCCACTCCTCACTTAAAGGAGGGAAAGTCAAGATCACCGCCAAGGCTGCTGCTTCGGAGATTGTCCGGAAAGTGAAAGGTCAGAAGAAGACCGCGATGTTCTCTCCCATGAGATCAGAGCTCAGCAGCTGCTCCAACAGTGAGTACCTACAGAGAAAAATATGCTTTTTATCTGATGTGGCCAAGGTGTTCATGCACTGAACCCTACATATAGGCAAAAGCAGAAGTCTGGGTTAGTGAAATACTTAAACTTTTATTTGTATCCAATTTTTTCTAGATGGATTTTGTCTATGCATTTGTAAAATGTATTTACACTATTCACAATACGTTAGTGATATTGCTATTGTTATTTACAGAGTGCTTTTCCTATTTGCTCTGAATTTTTAAAAAATACTGTAAGTCAAAGTTCCCTTTGATATTCCTAATAATGATTGAGAAGAAACATAATTTCATTAGTTTAATATTTAACACCTATGTCTGACATCCATAGAGTCTCTTAAAATATCCGTAACTTATTGTAAAAGGTGTAAGGAAAGGCAAGTTTATTTTATTCATGCACATGACAATTCAAGGTGCTTTACACACAAGCCTTAGAAACATTACAGCAGGGCACTGAAAGCAATAAAAAGAATTAAAAACAACAGTAAAATAACAAAATAGGAAAATGAAAGAAATTTAGTTTGGCTGGGCGATACTTAAAAGTCTGGTATCAATCCAAATCCAGGGCAAGTAATGATGATACCAATACGATACTATTTGCCTGAACAGTCATTTAACTATTTCAATAATTTATCATAATTCGGTTCATAATAAAACACAGTATAACCATTTTTGTAGAATAAAACATTTTTAATAAACAAACTGAACGTCAGAGCTGAGAAACGAAGCGTTTGTTGTCTTTAAACGATATAAAATAACATCAACACTAACAAAATAAGAAAATGTCATTCTTTCCCTTGTATCATACAATTATTTTTAAAAAATGAAGTAAACAATGTAAATTAGCTACACAAAAGCAAAACTTGCTATTGGTTAGTTCTTGTTAACTTCTATGCAAGAAAGTATTGATCTCATCACACTGGTATATTGTGATGATATCAATACTGATACTACCCTTGTATTGATGCTATCTAGGGGTGGGAAAATTGAACAGAAAAATTTAATATTAGGATTTTTTATTTCACAATTTAAAAATCCTTTTTTTTTGTTAATATGAAATTTTTTTTTATATTTATTTGAAAAAAAAATGTATTTTTTAAAAATTATTTTTATTTATCCTGCTTATTCGTCTTGTTGGGCATTGCAGTAGCAGAATGTTGGTCCATCTATTGGGTTGTTTTTTCCTAATTGAAATTCAGGAGAAAAAAACTAGCAAAAAGATTTTTTGTGAATTTTTAGTTTTTCTCCACAAAAATCTGCAATATCAAAGAATCACAATATAAATCATATCAGCACACAAAAAAATGTTAGGGAATCTACTTGAGTGGAAAGCGTATCGTCCAGCCCTAATGCTCTCCATACTTGTCTGGATCTGCTCAGCCTCATCAAGTTCCCTTTTACCTCAGGACACAACGGCTGAGTTGTCTTGGCTGCGTCTTTGTTGATATTTGTTGTATCAGGTGAAATCCCTCTTTGTGCCTGACTCTTTGTTGTCGTCCTCTCAGCTTCAAGAATCATTAACCCCACTTTCTCCGCACCAGATTCCGATTCAGAGGAGCACAATTCCTCTCGAGGGGGCTGGCCTCCTCTCTCTGGGACGCGTTCCCACGCCAACCTGACGAGGAAGAGGCGGTCTGCGTCGTCGCCGACGTCCCTGCTGCCCAATCAGAAGTCTCAGAAGAAGAAACACAAGCACTTATCCCTGCTGCTGGAGGAGGCGGGCCTCAGCTCCTCCGACGACTCCTTTGACCAAGGTTACTGATCAAATCTTACAGCTCCGAGCCTTTTTAAGTTGAGTCAGACAAAACTGTCTGTGTGAGCCTCGTGGCAGCTCGCGTCTGTTGTACGCTTTCTGGTAAAACAGCCGTTTTCAGACTGTGCGATAGCTCGACCATCCCTACCTCTCTCTCGCTGCCGGCTTGTTTCACAAGGTGGCGGCTTTTTATTGTTTTTGTTTTCTAAAAAAAAGAGTTAACTGATTTCTATAGACTTTTTTTTATTGCCTGGATTGCAAAACAGTTTTTGTAGCATTTTGTACAAAGTATGTGAAATTGTGAGATTTTTTTCCATAAAGTTGTATTGCAGTTTGCTGCCCATAAGCTTTATTAAAGGTGTTGATTTGATTGGTACAGATTGCAAAGTGCTGTGGTCTTTGTGTCAGCTTCATCTGTTTGTCCGTTTCTGTCCGTCTGTCCAGCTGCCACTGCACCTCACACACCCTTTAGCCTCGCTCTGTTCGTCAAATATCCCTTTTGGTTCTGGCAAAAAGGCTGGGAAGACATTTAGAAAGCTAGGGAAGGATAAGCACCCGGCTTGAATCTGATTGGACAGATTGGTGGTTGATCAGTTTAAATATGGTTAAAAAAGTGATATTTTAGCTTCTTTGATGTGAGACTAAATGTTTTTTGATGATGTGGCTCCGTGTTTGCTGTGGGTGGTCTACTCTGCATTTAGATTATGGGGATATTTGGACAAAAAGAGCTCCTCCTGTGTGTACTAAACCTTCAAATAACCCTTTTCCCTGTTCTTTTAAGACACCTTGCTCTGTCCTCTCACCTCCATCCCGTCCCCTACCCCCCCTTTTCCTTTCCTACCCATGATGCTTTGAGTGTCTCTCAGCCTGTTCCATGTGCTTGTGCTGCTGCTACTGCGACATTACAGAAGCTTGGCGAGGAAAAGCCCAGCCTTGAGCCCACGCTACCTCGCTACAGCGATACACGCGAGTCGTGGCTAAAGGCTGTGCTTGAGCTAGGCTATGCTAAGGCTAGGCTGCGCTCTCGCCGCCGCCCCGCCCCCGCCTGAGGCCACACCCCTGTCACCTGCTCTGTAAGTAGGAAGCGCCCCTCCCTCTATTCTTTATTGACACTAACATGGAAGTTGCAGCAAATTAAATCACACAAAACATTAACTTGTTATTTTATTTTAAAAAAAATATTGTTTATTTTTTCCTCACAAATTTAAGCTTTTGCTAGCGCTAGCCATGGTTACGGCCACTTACCCACCTCGCGAAAAGTCAGAAAAGAGGATGTAACCATGGTTAATCAAACCTCAGGCAAGCATCATGCCTCGGGGCCTCACAGGGCTGTCCTCTCAGTGCCTGCTCGATGTAACGTCTGTCTGCTACTGTTGACACGCAGTGGATTCACAGTACACAAAAAAACGCAAAAGCAACTTGTTTAAAGGAGCTATACCTGATATCACGTCCGGCTAGTTTAGTTAGCGATAGCGGCTAGTTTTTTTTTTTCTAGCTTTGGGTGACGCTCTTTCTCGGCTAATGGGTTTAACTTATGGGAACGCTATTATTGGCTGATCGGAATCTGGACGTTCCGAAAATTAACCCGGCAGAGAGAGAATATCACGCCAAAGCTAAAAAACTAGCCGCTGTCGCTAGCTAAACTAGATGTGATATCGCTAAATTGATAGCTCCGTTAAATGAACTATACCTGATATTATTTAAATCTTTCTAAGAAAAATGGTTTCTACTCGGTATATTATGTGGTAAAAGGGGGAAGTCCATAAAAATGAATGACTCATTGATTGTGCATATCTACGAGTCCAGGACAGTTTAGTTAGCGATAGCGGTTAAATTTTAGCATTTGTGTGACGTTCTTTCTCTGCCAATGGGGTTAACTTCTGTAACTTCCAGAATCCGATCAGCCAGTAAGAGTGTTCCCCTAGGGTATCCGGAAGTTAACTCCATTGGCGGAACAAAGAGCGTAACGCCGAAGCTAAAAATTAGCCGCTTTTGCTAAATAAAATGGCCTGGAGTCGTACATATGCGCAATCAATGTGTCATTCATTTTTATGGACTTAAAAGGGTCAGATTTCTCCCTTTTACCACATAATATACCGTGTAGGAACCATTTTTCTTAGAAAGATTAAAATAATAAGGAATAGCTCCTTTAAGTCACTGTAGTGACCTTTAGCATCAAATAAGCTTCTTGTTTATTAAAGAGTTTCTGAGACGCTGTACTGTGCATCCACCTTCACTGTTAACACTAACCCCTCTTGCCATGCAGCTAACTGCTAACAACCAGCAGCACACAGCTAACCAGCAGTTTATCCACTGTTTCTGTGTCTGCCTTTTTTTTTGTCTGTTCTGCTGGCTGCTATTTTCCTTTTATGGCATTTAAAGACTAACTTTAGCTATAGGTGTGTGAGAGATGAAGTGGTTTGTGCATTTTTATGGTAAATCCATAGTTTTCCCTGGTCTGTCTTTCTAATGCAGCCTCGGTGTGAAGGCAGGCTGCAGTGGTTGTGACAGTGTTAACAAGTGTGTGTGAGACTGAGTGAGGAAATTGTTACTCTTAAGATCCTACTTTCTGTAATTGTGTAAATATTTACCTACAAAATGCTGCAAAAAGGATTGATTTGGACATTTTTGTCCCAGAGGCACAGCTCCGCCACATTTCTCTGAGCTGATGGTCTTTTTTCTGACGCAGAAACCTCAGAGGACGAGTCCGACTCGGATGATGATGATGATGATGATGATGGCCACTGTGAGGAGAGCGGGCTGGGTCTGTTGGCAAAGTTCGCAGCGAGTGCGCTTCCTGTTAGCTCAGCCCCGCTGGGCCTCCTCCACGATGGCAAACACAGCAGCAGGCAAAGCACTCTGGGTAAAAAAAGAGAGTAGTGATGTGCAGATTGATACTGATATGTCGATACCACTAGGGATGTAACGATACTTCAAAAGTCGATTTAAAATCGATTGAACCTGGTTTAAATGGTAATCGATGGAGAAAAAAGGAAAATCTGTTTGCATCAATGCAGATGACGTTAAAAAAAAACTTCTTTTATTCATAAAAAAGATTTGTGATAATTTCCATATCTGTAATTATTATTCGTTCAGTGTTAAGTTTTGTTAGTAAAACAGGCAATAGAAGGTCACAGTTTTAAACAAGGAAGAAAAGGCATATATACGAAAGAGATGATTAATTTGGCCATAAAATAACCAAAGTTAATCTTGTCAGAAAAAATCTAAATCCAGAACTTAAAATCGAGAATCAAATCAAATTGTGGCTTGAGTGAATCGTTACATCCCGAGATACCACCTATACCAGTGTTCTATTATTTATATTTTAGTAATTTTAATTAAATAGGTTGTCATGAACTGGAATACAATAGAAAGAAACTATAATACAGGATCTTGTCTAAATTACATCCATTTGGAAGGAACTACTTTTTCTTCCACCTGCCATCAACCATTATCATTCGATGAGTCTGGTGGTAAACTGAACATTTTAGTCTATGTTGACAATCTGTTGTGCAATTAATGCTTATTTGTAATGTATTTTGCTGGTAATGTCAGTAAAAATGTAAAAAAATTCCTTTCCCCTTAGTGTCGGCTGTTTTGAAAACGATTTTCCAAACACATTAAGATTTTGTACTAAGTATCGGATCGATATCGCTGATACTGGCTCGAATTTGACTTTGTATCGGATCGAAAAGAGAATCTGTGGCATCGCACATACTAATAAAGAGCACACAGGCAGAAATGAGCAATAAACTCGTGTTTCTGCTGAAGAACTGAAGCGGTTCGGACGTGGATCGACTTCTTGTTTCATAGATAAGACGTAACTGCATTTCAGGCTGTAATTGGGTTTTTCGTGGTTGAGCAGTTTCTAATTGGAGAGTAAAATGATGCAGTCTTGAGTTATGTATTGGTATGAAACTGATCAATATTTTTACACACAAGGTTATTGATTTCAGACAATCTTAACGCTTTAGTTTTTATTGTCTCCATGTTTAATAAAAAGCAGCAGTACGTGTGAGAGGAGAGAGATTTTTCCTTCACGTGAACATGTCTCTCCTGTCAGGTTCGTCTGAGTGCGAATGGTCAGACTCCGGCTCAGACTTGAGGCTGAGGAAGTTCCCGTCTCTGCTGCATGGGAAGCGATCCGCCCCGGAGCTTCCCCTCCTGCCCCCGGCGACGCGCCGTGTGGACCAGACCAGCCCCACCAAGCGAGACGAAGCCGCTCCCGCCAAGCGGAAACCTCTGGCCAAGCCGCGGCCCAAACCCCGGCAGCAGCGCCGCTTCAGCTTCGACCTCAGCGAGGATGAAGGCTGGAACCGGCGACGCAGCGAGAGGATTTTCCTCCACGACGCCACCGCATCGGCCACTCAGACGCCCGTCTCTGCATCTTCCTCGGCCAATCAGAGCACAGCTTCCAATCCGGCGCCGACTCTCACCCCGAAGCCCAACTCCAGACCGAAAAGCACTCCTTCTGCTCGGGAGGGAAAAGATGTTAAAGTACGTCAATAACCCGGACTTTGCCCTCCTTTGTCCTCACCTCCCCACTTCCATTCATCACCTCTTCCATCAAGCCGAATCTCTTTCTCACCTGACATATTTGCGATTGTGTGTGTGTGTGTGTGTGTGTGTGTGTGTGTGTGTGTGTGTGTGTGTCTGAGTGGCCGATGCGGTGGCGTCGTGGAGG
>JAVQJG010046526.1:0-20617 GCA_036024015.1 Craterocephalus amniculus
TTTTCTAATGGGAGTTGTTTTGAAAAAAAATTTGCTTATTCATCATGCATGTCAGGTTATGTAAAAATGTTGTTCAATGACGCAATTAGCCACGCAGATAGTTATAAATGATGGGTGGAGCCTGACCGGTCAGAAAGGACAGCCTCACTGTTGTTAAAGGAATCAAGAAAATGAGACAGCCATATTATTGTTGAATATTCATATGGTAGAAATATCCATCCATCCATTTTCTGAACCGCTTAATCTAAGGGGGTCGCGGGTGTGCTGGAGCCTATCCCAGCTATCAAGGGGCGAGAGGCGGGGTACACCCTGGACAGGTCGCCAGTCTGACGCAGGGCCTATATATATATATATATATATATATATATAAATATATATGAAACAAGGAGAATCCATGAATACATCAAGATGACCTCCCAAAAAAATTATTGAGAAGAGACCGCCTCAGGCAGCAGGGGACAGAGGATGATGAAGAGCTAGTGGAAGTCTGATGAAAGACCAAACCCTTCCATGAGATGTATCACTGACCAAGAGAGAAAGTGGCTAAAATAAAGTTAAAAATCTTACCTATGCCTAGAAAAAGATGTTCTAAATATCAGATCCACAGAGACAGTGCCTGATTAGAGCAGATGGGACCTGGGGTCCAAGTTGTGCAAATTTTCCCCTGAGACTGTAAAATGGGGTACACTAAGAGGTATAATTAAGTGGCTGGAATACAGGAATAATAGTGCTACATTTAAGGTCTTTAAATCCTGACTCAACATGAAAAAGGCTCAGAACAACAGTACTAAAGTCTTTCCTGTCCTGCAAGATGGTAGACAACCACCCAGAAAAAGTGGAAGCGGACAAGAAGCAGGAATGGACAGATAAGATATTGCACCCCAGCTGACAGAAATATCAAAAGGAAGGATCAGAATGAACCAGAAAGTCCCAGAGCCTGAAGTAGATATTTTAGTAAATGTGTCACGTTAGCAGCCATGACCTTCACACTGGAAGAAGGGCAGCAGGATAAACAACTTAGGTTTTTGACTCAAAAGGTGATTTCCAGGACAACTGACATGCTGTGCAGAGCCCTCGAACTCTTCCTGAGGAGTAAGTTTGAAGAAGAGTCACGCTCTTCAACTCTGGAAAGCTTTAGCACAGGGATTGGAGAAAGTACAGTTGGTCCTCAGATCATCTCTGCCCCCTGCTGTTTTCTAATCAGCCTTCTAGACAAGCCAGACCAAGCATCAAAGGAAGTAAAGTGACAGACATAGATGTGGAAGAGTCTGGATTAGAGTCAGGCCAAGTCAGCTTGAACCATTGACCGATCTCTGCTCAGCTAACGTGCGGCTGTTTGCTGCACCCTGACTGCATGATAGCACATCTCTGTATGGACCTGACTCCATCACAAGTTACTGAGTGACCAGTAGAGTACAAGCCCTCTGCAGGACAAACACTCTCTTTGTATTTAAATCTCATTGTTTGTTAAATTAATAATTTATTGATTTGTTGTGGGCATGCTTGCCTTGTCGTTTTGTGCCACGGACCAATGTTGCTTCATCTTTATGAAAAATATGGGAATTATAGAAAACTCAATTGCAGCCATAACAAAAAACCTTTTTAAATTCCATTTAGCTGGTGATTTTTAATCAAACACACCTTATAGCTGTTTCTACCTGAGATGTAAACATATCCTGAATACTCCTGGCAGCTACAAAGTTCCTCCCACAACCTCATTATATTCTGTCAGGCCATTTTTTAACCTTCCCCACAAACTCAGCCGATATTCATGTTTGTCCCAGTGACTTCATTAATCACTGCCCTTTTCTAGGTTTTATTTTTTGTATCATCAATAGTGCCATCATCCTCATGTTTGAAAGCTGGCCACTCAAAAATGAAATCATGCCCAAGATTTACCATTTCTTGAGAAGATTTGGTAAATAGTTTATTAATCTCTTTTACATTCCTTACTGGATCATACAGTATGAACAGTTAATGTCGCCATCAGGTGGGAACATGATGCTGCTTTTTGACTCACATCATCAGAGAAATTCCCTTTGAATTCCTTTATTTGAAAATATTTTTGCACAACTTTTAACTGCAGCATTTTGTAATTAAATAAATGTGTGTTTATATGATGTTTGGATAGTTGTCAAGGTGTAACATACTCCAGTTACTGTATAAACCTTAGCACTACACATGAATTACCTCCATATCGAAAGTTTTATCTCTTTGGAGGAGATCTTTCTTTCTAGGTGCCAGTGATGCTTCCTTAGAACAACATTTATAACAGCATTTCATAGTGAAAATGAAAAGAAGATTCTTGCCAAAGTAGATTAAAATCTTGTTAGCACTTTGCTTCCAAAGTGAGTTTATCCTCAGTCAAGTCTGGAGCACTCATGATTGCATCCAATTTAATTTAGAAAAAGCTTTTGAATCCAAATACCGGCTTGTCAGATTCGGCATAGTAATTCTTACTTATGATCCATCTCCTCATGTGGCCCTTACTTGACCTGTGTCTTGTCCAGGAATGGGTGAGTGTGGGCAAAACCTTGGGTCAGATGGTACAGAGCCAGCTGGCTGCGGTCGACTCTCACGCTTCGGACAACACAGAGGTCAGAGCTCGATGCCTCAGCCTCATGGGAAAGTACCTGAGACTCGTAGCTGTGCAGGAGGAGCCGGTGTATCTGAGTGGTCTCTGGCTCAGACACAATCGGGTAGATAACACGCATATTCACAGATACAAATCGTTAACAAATATGACATTTAACCTATTCTTGTAGTATCAGTGTTTCATGATCTTCAAATAACTTTGTGCAGAAGGAATCCTGCTCTGATCCTAAAGGGGTTCCCACGGAGGATGAGTGCTCTGAAAAAGACAGTGATTCAAGCAGAAAAGAGCTGGGAGTGACCTCTGCCAGGAGTGCTGAGCTGCAGGTACATACCTCCTGACAAGTGACCCCATCACTCCGTACTTCTATCTAATCTGGGGTTTTCATGCTGTAGTCCTCCTCACATCACAAATCCTTCAGAGAGTAATAAAAATCTACATACTTCTGATTTTGAAAGATCTGTACTTCAAAACTTAGTGCAGAGTGAAATGAAGGCAGTGTATAATTCATATGATGACATTTTGGCATGTAAAGTTTTGTTTTCTAAGATTGAATTTTACCTGTGAAGTCTCTTCAGATGACTTATAATGATACTAAAACTATTTTGTTACACCCAAGCTGCTGGAATTTTATTAGGATGATATGATCCTTTTTAAAGCTTTTACCATTTCAGCTGTCACTTTGCTCATGAGCTTCTGTTTAGACTTTGGAAGCAGAACTTTGTGGGAGAAAAAGGTTGTAACCATGAAAACAGTCATGCTGCAGCTGAAAGTGTTTTAAACTACTGCAGAAGCTTAATCATTGTGAGTTACGGAAATCAAGTTTTTGATTCATTGAATGTCCGGCTAGTCTGTTTCTGGAGCTAGAATGACTGTAAATCAGCAATTCCAAAACAGTGGACAATAATTTTAAAAAAGGCGTCAGAGCTTTACATATTCCAAATGTTTCTGAAAACATTGTAAGCGTCGGTGGTAGTTGTGATCAGAGGGTTTGTTGAGCTGAGTGAGAATCAAGAGTCATTGTTAATTCTTCCCTCTCTTCCTTTGTTGCTGTGGAGATTGTGAACAGTTCTGCCTCCTCACTGCCATCTTCTAATTTCTCCCTGTCTTTAGTCTAGAAACTTCTCTTCAAATCCTCAGTTTTCTGTTTGGGGAAGACTTCTATGCCATGGTGTTTCGTGCTCTGATCTGGTTCAGAGCCTAAACTAGACTGAAAAAAATATGGTCAATATTTTACGCTACTTATGACCAAGAAACTCAAAAGAGTTGTTGATTCTTTAAATTTCTATTCATTTAAATTGTCTTCATGTCCTTTTATAACACTACAACACTTCAATAGTCTGCGTCTTATTCAATTCTGATGTTGTGCCTTGACTTCAGAAACTACAATCCAGATGAAGCTATAGTATGATAAAGTATAACAAAAATCAACTTTCAGTGACTTTTGGCTCTGACTTGCAAATAAATAATTTAGGGTAAAATTCATACTGTCAAATACTATTTGGTGCACTTTTGATAAAATCTGCAGCTGGAATAGTTATAAGGCTGAAGCGAAATAAGAATGTTCCAAAATAAGTTCATTATTATTTAAAATGTATTTATATAACATGGGTTCTTAGAAGATATCCAAAAGCCACCTTTATGATTGCATTAAAATATGGTGGAAGAGACCCCCATTTTCCATCAGCCAGAAGCAGGTGAGATCCAAATGAATATAGCATTTATTGTTGAGTGGTAGCAGCTATAATTGTAAAAGAGTTCAATCACCAAAAGTGACATTTAAATTTTGTGACAACACTCAAGAGTAATCCCTCAGGAAAGTCTTTATAACCTAGAGGAGTCACAGCCTATTTTGATTTATTGAATTCTTTTGATTTTGCATTTATATACCACAATTTAAAAAAGGAACCATTCCTATGTTTTGAAACAACCTACTTAACCAATTTCATTAACATACTGAACCCAAAAATACTAAAATGTAATCAAATCTAGATTATAATAAAATTATATTAAAGAATAAATTGAATAATAAAAAATTACTATTATAATTATATTTCAAAAGAAAAGGAATGCCAGTTCATCCTCATTTGACCTTCGGATGGATATTTTTGTTTTATGAAATTCAAAAAATCAAATTTCTGTTTTTTTATGGTCTATCAACATCGAACAAAAACTGAGTAAGAGTTTCAGATCTGAACTTTTCAGTGAAGTTAACAGCAGCCCTCCAGCTGACCTTATTTTGTTATGTAAAAAGGGCACATGATCACAGGTCCGAGGATAAAGTCTGTCTTCTCACACATGCACTGTAAGGAATTACGGTATAGTGTATGAAAACACTGGATGGATGGATGGATGGATGGATGGATGGATGGATGGATGGATGGATGGATGGATGGAACAAACATGTAAGAAATTCATTTATTTTAAAATATTTGTTCACTTAAAAAAATTGTGCTCATGGAAACTAACATGTTAGTTAGTCCAGCAACTGTTCCAAATAAGCCTGATGAGAAAGATGCTTCCTACTTCTGTAAACTCATTGCCAGATCAGTAATGTTAGCTTCAGGCTCAAAATTTTCTTGGACAAAAAACTCTTAGACAGTTATCCTTGCATCTGTAGTCAAGCAGCCATGATTGGATTACATGTCATTTTTGCAGGACCTCGTCAAATAGTAGCACTGCTGTCAACTTGACGCACTGTGCAGAATTGAAACCTTTCAAATTATTAATCCGTACTTCACAGATTGGCAGAGTGTATCTGTCGATTGGTTGATGCCTGGAAATTCTTCAGCATAGCATAGAGGGAGCACGGGTACCACTGTCCTTTGTCATTTCATATATCACAAAGTTGTTGGTTGTTTTTGGAAAGTTTTCACATTTTTATTATTAACAATGCAAGTATGTTCTGGAGTGATTCAGCTTATGTGCCTTTTTCCATTTTACATGTATTTACTCAAAGTCATTTTTATCTTCCTATATGTTTGTCTCTGTATGTAATAGAGAAAGTGTGATGTGCAGCAGCTGCTGGCTGAAGCCAGGATAGTGCTGTCAGAGGCCATCAACCTGGGTCTCCAACACAACCTGCCCTCATCCATCCTGGCTGATGCTTCTCTAAATATGTTGGAGTGTCTGGGGCAGTCTGACCCTGCAGTGGCAGGGCAATGTCTCGCCCTTTTTCAGGTGGGCGTACATTTACTGCACTGCTCGACTATGAATGTATCTTGAGTGTTTGTACAGTGTATTGAAATTAAATGCTTAACGCATACCTTTGCATCAGTGCAAGTATTGTTCTCTGCAAGAGCTCCTACTATCACCAGCAGCCCTTTCATCCATCTTCTTCTCTATTCCTAGAGCTGCTGCACCGTTTCCATGGCGGCTGAGGTCCTAAGTTCTGCCTGTGCTGACACCAGTGTGTCCAAGCTCTCAGCTCTACTCTGCATCCGCAGGAATCTGCTCCTCTCTCAGGAGGGGAGACGCAGCAGCACGCTGAAGGGAGTGGAGGACTCCCTCAGCAGCCTCTCCAAGGTACCAGGTCACAAACAGCCCAGCTCATGATTAATGGATGCTGTCATGCGCAGCCCAGTAAATTCCCTTCATCCGTGGCATAATATTGGTGCTGTTATGGGCTTTGCTCCAAATTTAGTGAAGGGTTCTAAAATCACACAGAGCAGCGGAGCTGCAAACATATTTAATCATAAAGATTTTGAAGCCATTGTACCATGTCCAGCTGCTTCATCGGGATTCATCTGGGAGGAAACTACTTCCTTTTAAACATAACCGCTTGTCTTCGCCCCCTCCTTATGTTTTTTTTTTTTTTCTAATATTCTGAAACCTGTCAAACTGAATGTCACAGATAAGAAAAAATATTTAAGCCGAAGCTGAGTTTTTTTTATTTATACTATTATTCTAAAGTGGTCATCTTGAATTTGCTTTCTGATTTAAAGGTCCTTAGCCACCTGACAGTTAACTCCAACCACCTGAGCCTCCTTTCAGAGCTCCCACCCAACCTAAAGATCTTGCTGCTTCAGCACTCTGAAGATGGGTAACGTCTGTTTTGTCTTCATCCATTTTCCCCTCTAATCTCACTCTCTTTGCTGTGCACTTAATTGCCTGCTGTCTGAGGCGCTGGACGAGCCACAGTGCAGGAGTAAAATGCTGCAGGTCCCACAAGTCACATTACATTTAGGCTGCAGTCATTTCTGAAGCAGTAGGGGTAACTGTGGTAATCCTGCCGCTTCAGGGCTGATGGTGTAGTATTCCTTATGAATAGAGAGGAACTACTGCTATGTTGCCTCAATTTGATTTAAATAATGTTATGCAGTACAAAAAGTATACTGGTAAAAGATACAAATCCCCTTCCAAATGTTTAATGTCTTGTCTTCTTCTTGTGTTTTGTCAATTCAGGTCTGACCTCTATGGGGGCTTCTATGAAACAACCAAAGTTCCAGAAAATCAGAAAGGAAAGGCTTTACAAGGTGGACTAATGTTTATAATGCAGCATTTTTGGGTTTATATGTGAGCTTTTCTTCACCATTTAATGTGGTCATCGTTACACATGCATCACATTCATCTGCGAGGCAAATAAAAAGTTCAGATGTAATGAAAACAAACAGGATGAAAAGTTAATGGAATTTTGTAAAAAACAAAAAGCCCCACAAAATGGCTTATCTGATGTAAGGAATTGTAGGAGAAGCGGAAAAAGGGACCATTCTGACATGTAGAGTCATGGCTGGAGAATTTAGACAAGTCAACTAAAAGAAAAACTGGGTAGATGAAGAGAGAAGGAGATCATACAGAAGAAGCATGAAGAGAAGCTCACAGGGACCAATTACAAAGCCTGCAACTTGTCTGTAAGTATGCATGTCTGAGTCTGTTTCAATTCTGATGTTGCAGGTACCCTGACATGCTCAAGGGTGACCAAGGTCTCAGTCTGCCCACAGGCACTGCTGGCACTTAGGAAGCAAGCTCTGGCCTTTTGCCAGGAGAGTAGCCATTCCTTCCTCAAGGAAGACTCTTGCCACGGTGCAAAGGTCTGGCTGGAGACCCCGGAGAAGCATCAGGTTTCTGCTCTTGTCTGTCTTGTATAATCTGTGGCTTGTCTTTTATTCTATTTATGCTTCACACTGCTCATAAATTATGTCACTCCCGTGTAATTATCGTCTCATGACTCATCTCACTGAATGTGGAAACTTGGGACAGCTGATTTTTACATCCAGGCTACTTGTGGCTGCATATAAGAAAGTAATCAGTGTCCTAAAACAATCAGTTCTGGATTACAGCAACTCAAGCTGCATTTTCTTTCTGTCGTCTTTTCACTGTGCAGCACACTGGAGGAGATGCAAAGTTTGCACTTCACTTCAGAGAAATTGTGCATGATATGGAAGAATATCTGAATCCACTTCTCAACCAGTTTGACTTCTTCTGCAGAAGGTGAATTACACATCAGTATTCTCTATTTTCTTTGTTCACAGATCTCTTTTACTTTTCTTGATCTTGTTCTTGTTGAGTGCAGGTGGAAAGTTTTCAGATCTCTTAAGGATGGTAAGGTGTTTTGTGTTTTACTATCTTTGTTTATTTATCATAAGTTGGGAAAAAAAGGTCAATAATCCTGTTTGCATCAGCACTGAGATCATTTACTTACAGTAATAATGTGTTTAAAGGCTGCTGAGCAGGAACCAAGCCCTGAGTCTTGGTCATGATCCTATAAGCTTGCCACACATTTCATGTGGAGATTTTCCTGTTCTTCTTATCTATGAATAGGCATAATTAATCGATGATCAATAAATTGATCATTAAGAAATTCCTTGATGCCATCATTTTTTGATTGATAAAACTAATGCATCTTTAGACTGATGCTGAAGTTGTATGTGAGCACATATTTTCAAGTGTAACCACTGAATGAATCCTATTTAACTTAAAAAAGAGTTATTCATCCTCATTTAAATGAGGAAACAGGCTGTTTTTTCTAATTTCACTACATTTGATCAAACAATGAATACAGAATTATAAATATTAATGAGTAATCAAAAGTCAATCATTTATTCACCTGATGATCCATTAAGACAATTTAATCGAATGCTCATCACTATTCTTATCTGAAATTTACAGACTCCAACAGACTGGATTGTAAAACTCTGTCAGCTGTCTTGTGCTGCTCTGTCTTGTGTTCTGGAACAAGTTTTCCCTTTGGATTGCTCCATATTGTTTTGCATCCATTGTTCCCTCCTGCTGCCAGAAAACATTCCCACAGAATGATGATGCCATCGCTATATGTATCATAGGGTTTAATCTTTGCTTCATCAGATCTGAGGATTTTACTTCTCATGGCCTGAAAGTCATTCAGGTGCCATTTAACAAATTCCCAGTAGGCTGTGCCATAACGACCATCTGAGTGAAGCTCATCACTGATGGTGCATGTCAGTGCATACTGTTTAATGTCATCCCATATCCGCAAAGGATTCCCTTATACCATCAATAGTGATTGTTGACTTGGTGGTTACCAGCCTGATCTTGACCCATTATCCCCAATTTATCAGTCAGCGACAAGTAGGAAAAATGTCTTTTTATGTTGTAGAAACATCTCAAAAGGCCACCGATTAAAGTAAAGCTGGGTTTATACTCACCTGCATCTGTGTCAAGGGAGTTCAGGCATAACTGCTGCAGCCTCTGCGTAGGTTCACAGAGGCTTGACGCGCAACTCTTTCAGACCTGGCATGCCCCCGTCTACGCGGACGCAGCTACACAGAAGTACCCCCTTATGATTTTTCAGTCTGTGATACAAGTTTCAGGATATCTGACTACCTTTAAACCGCAAAAGTCAGATAAAGCAGAATTTTTCCTGATCTGATGATATTTCACATCACTGATGCGGCCTCGTTTGTGATTTGTTGCACAAAATCCACAGAGAAGCCAAAAAGGATTCATGTGGAGATGATCGGACTGTGCAGTTTACCAACGCCCCATGGAATCAGTAGATAGTGAACTTGAATTTTGAATTATTGAAAAAACTGTGTCACATGTAGTTTATTGGCCGCCACGTGAGTATAAACCCAGCTTTAGATGCAAAAACACAGCTACAGTATTCTGTTTAAATACATTAACAAAGCATTCCCAAAACATGTTTGCCTATTTATGTCCAAATGTGTGCAGACAACAGTTTGGCAATGATTTAAAATTTGAATCACGATTAATTGCGTGATTATCTGTATCTAATCATATTTTAATGAACAAAACCGCAACAACATATGGTTTGCACACACTGTAAACACATTAGCTTGTTTTTGCTCAGAGTTTTAAAATAGTTCTTGTAAATGTGCCTCATGCAACATTTTTTTCTTTTTTTTTTATCGTAACTTTCTCTTACTTCTACTACGATGAGCTCCTACGAGTGTGCCCTGTCAGATTCAAGACACGCTCTTAACGTCAGATTAATGCGTAAATGTCCTTCGTAAACTTGATGCATTCCACCTGTATGTAAGCGAGCTTGCTTTCATGAGAATTGACCATTTGCATAATTAACAGCCCTATAACTCCATAATAGGCTAACCGACCTCCCACCCTTGTCAAAATGTGTTAATTCACAAAAATGGCATCTAGGTCAAATAAGAGGAATTTCACCAGTTCGGAAATCAAGGTTCTGCTGACTGAGATCAACAAAGTGAACTTGGTCATTTTCAGCTCTGTCAGACCAAGGTAAAGTAAGCCTAAACAGTAGACAAAACAACGCCAGAGTCTCTGAAACTTGATGCCGGCACTGAACAAAAACACTGTTTTTGTGTTGCTGATCTCTTTCCTACTGTGCAACTTTGTGAGACAGGTTATGCAGTAAGACAACTTACTGTCAGACATGCCGATGGGCAGATGTATCTTACTGATCCTCACCTGTTCTCATCTTCATCCATCAGGCCACAAGCTGCATCTCTGCCTATCTCTGAAGTGGCCAAAACCAAAGATAAAGAAGAAAAAAGTGTCTCAGGTAAACTTAGAACTTTTGTTCAGTAATATTATCCTTACTGTATATCTCAGTCCAGCATGTTCTGGATGTTTGCCTACTGAAACATACCTGACTCACATTCATTAAAATGCCTGTGCAGAACCTGAAAACCTGTAGGACACTGGCCCAGGAGGTCCAGAGATAATGACCCTTGCTGTAGAATCTGGGAGCTTTTCTCATTGCAGCTTTATACAACACACTTTAACATGTTGAAACTTCATGTTCACACATGACAAGGCAGAGCAAGGGGTGTCGTGTGTTGCTGACTTTCTTTAACACAAAAGTTGAATTATAAATAACTTGGCTAAGAGACAGAAAGATGAGGCCCGAACAAGAAGATCTTTTCCCTCCATCTTTTGTTCACTCTTTTATACATACTGTAACATCTGCAGCGGTACACCCTGTCAGAAAGTTAACCTCAACTATGAAGGTTATTATTTTGACATTTCAACAGGCAAACATTTCCCCATCATTTGTGGTTTATTTATTGTTGTCCTCCCTGCAAGTATCTTCAGAGAGGCCTTGATCTTGCAACAAAGTTTGATGACCAGCTTCACTACTCCAAAAACACAGCCTCATAGCTCACAGTAGTTTTTAGGCAGTTTTTATTAATATTAAAAAGCGGCCCCAGCTAGTGAAACAGTGAAATTGTTCCAGTTTTAAAAAAAAGTAGAAGACTATTAAATACAAAGGGACAATCTGCTCTGTCAGAAAATATATAATTGATGTGAAATCATTGTTGTTTTAAGTTGAACCAGGAGAATATTTGGTGGTCCTGGCAGACAGGAAGCTGCTGGACTTACCACTGGAATCCTTGTCCGTTCTGCAAAAGGAAAGCGTGAGCTCTGTGTCACGGGATTTTTCCCTGCAGCTTCTCCACAGTCGACTGAACAGAGAAGAACCACAGAAAGGTACCAAAGATGCATATAAATCCATTTTGAAACATTTGCAAGCACAACAGATTTCTTCCCCTGTTCTCAGGAGACTGGCTTTAAGACTAAATGAACTCGATTATGTACTATTATTGTGAAACGGTTTAATTAATGATAACCTTTAAAGTTTCTACTCAAGAGCAGATTATTTGTTTTGCTTCCCATCCAGAGAATGACTTCGAGTCAGGCTATAAGACTATAGCCTGGCTAACTGTTTAACCACGTGGAAGTGCATTTGTGTGTATGCGTTCATTTGTTGATCAAAATAAGTCAGCTACATTATCAGGTACGTCTTGCTAGTACCAGGTTGAACCTCCTTTTGCCTCCAGAACTACCTTAATTCATGATGCTATAGATCCAAAAAGGTGATGTGAACATTCCTCGGAGGTTTTGCTCCATATCAACATGACAGCATCACACAGTTGCTGCATCCATGATGAGAATCTCCCGTTCCACCACATTCCAAAGGTGGAATATTGGACTGAGATGTGGTGGCTGTGGAGGCCGTTGGAGTCCAGTGGACTCATCGTCATGTTGGAGATGATCTGAGCTACATGGTGCATCATCCTGGTGGAAATAGCATGAGAAGATGCTCCACTGTGCTCAGAAAGGGATGGACATGGTCAGCAGCAATACTCAGGTAGGCTGTGCTGCTTAAACCAGGTGTTGTTCTCAAAAGTATGATCCTCTGATGAGCACTGCAATAAAATGGCCACATACTAATGTGAATTTCAGACCTTCTCAATATCAAACACTGAATAATGTTTGGTGGTGATTTCAGTCTTGGATATGTCAAACGTTAGTAACAAATCTGATATGACTTTATTTATATTTTTCCGGCCAAACAGCAGTTTTTTTTAACATGGTTCATTTTTGGCCATGTAGGCCACAGGGTGCGAAAAGATGTGAAAAAAGATGTGGAAAAAAAAAGATAATGGATTTCTGATATTTAATTTAAATAGAAGAGTCATTTCAAAAATCCATGCCACTCAATACAAATAAAAAGTTTGGGGAAAATGGAAAAAAGTCCAAATGGGGCATAAGGGTTAAAGCACGCCATATTGGCCATGCGTGCCAACAAAGATCCTCTTTATGTCTGATTCTACCATCTAAAAGTCGAGCTGATAATGAGACATTTTTCCATCGTTGTCCAGTTCTGGCGAGTTTGTGTTGGAGCCTTTTTCATTCAGGCAAATTTATAGGACTCCCAGCCAATAGGAGGCCCCGAAACTGAGCATTCAGCTTCATCTCACTAAAATTACTGGTGTTTTTTATGTGTGAGAAGATAGACATAGGACATGAGAATAAAGTCACCAGGATTGTATGTTGTGAATGGAAACCTGGTTGTGCCACTTTAAATAAAAAATATTAGAAAGAATCTTATACTTATGAGATTTAAAGCCATTATTATGAGATAAAAATGGCACAACAAATGGGCATGAAGGGGACTAAATTCAACTTCTGGTGCTGGATCCAAAATAAATGGGATAACTCAACGTAGAATCTTAAACTTTACAAATGTAGGATAGATGTCCAGGTCTACTAGTGTTTTTGACCTTAAACAACTCATGCTGTGAAACTGAAAATATCTCTACAAAACTAAATTTGAGTAAATTTGAATCACATTCTCAAAGAGTAAGTCCTTCATGGATTTGTTAAATGTTTTTTTTTTTCTTTTAATTTTAAATGTTGCTTGTTATTTTCTGCTGTAATCTGCTTTCTGCAATCTGTACAGAACGGCCGAGGCTCGAACCAGCAACCTTTTTTCTGTAAGACAACAGTGCTAACCACCCAGTATGTCTTAAAGAATTCCAATACCCTTTTGAAACTATCTTATTTGGTAAGAATAATTAAAGATTTCTATTACATTATTTCAACTCTGAAATCGGTAATGTGAGCAAACAAAGTGAGCTTGGACCCTGGCTGAGGAGCAGGTACAGGTTTCAATCTACCTCAGAGGTTTTCTTAAGTACTTTGGAAACTTCAGGTTCAGTGCGTATGGAGTATAGACCATATATAAAAGATGGACGTAGTCATTGTGACATCACCCACTGGTTTGCGAACCCCTGAAATGAGGCCCCGGTTTTCTTACTTCCTGTTCACCATCTTAACATTGTGGAGCCAGAAGTGACCATATTTGGCATAGAGGACCGAGCTGATGAAGCAGCGAGGGGTGGGCTAGCAGGCTGCTCCGAGCAGCGGAGTCTGAGCAGCCCATCAGTGATTCGACAAGAAACCAGTCAGTCACACTGACCACACCCCCTCATTTGACGAATTTTGATTGCTAATATCTTTTTATTCATCAGTATTTTTTCAGATGGACCACTAGATCACTGTTAAGAAATAAATTATGTCACGAATGACATCACGATGACTTCTGGGTGATTTCTTTTCACTGAGAATTTCATGAAAGAAAATGTCAATTTTTGAATGGAAGTCAATTATGGCCAGAGGCTTTTTGGAGCCAGCGCCTATCGGCAGACGGCTGGATTACAATTTAAGCCACTTCCGCATCGGCCTCATTGTACACACCGGAAGGTTGCTGCTTGTATGGAGCGAACCTGTACCTACAGGGGTATGTGTAGGTGTAGTGGTTAGCACCGTTACCTCAGTAAGAAGGTTCCTCAGCTCTCTGTGTGGATGATTGTTTTTGTCTCTGTGATGGACTGGTTACCTGTCCAGGCTGTACCCTGCTTCTGGGATTGGCTCCAATGCTGTCACTCTGCAATGGAATAAGCAAATACAGAAAATTAATGGACGGAATTCAGACTTCCCACTAATAAATGAGAAGTAGAGAAAAATTTTGTTAGTAAGGCAACCAGCAATGAAAAAACTGAGTAAATGCATTGTATATATATATATATAAATATATATATATATCAAGTTGTCCCATCCCACATTCAGAGTTTTAATTAAATATTAAGCTTGACAAATTGTGTTCAAATTCACACATGCAATGAAGTTTAAGATTCTACACTCATTTATGTTCACACAGTATTTTCAGTACCTTATTTTTTACAGTGCAGATGGACCTAATAACGTGGATGTTTTAGTTAATTGGATTTGGTGTGTATATGGGGAAAAAAGGACCCTAAAAGCAAACTTAGTGCATTTTATTTGCTGTGAATTTATCTTTTTAAACTCATATTCCCGTAACTTCTTAAGGTTATTTAAGTTTTTTTCCACCACTTCCACTGATCTGAGATCTGTACCGGAACATCAGCATGTAGAGCTGCTATGAGTCCAGTGAGGAGTTAAACTGGGAAAATCTATATTTGTCATTGAAACATTGATCAGTTAGCTTTCTTACTTACTTAAGGCTTATAAATCCTAAAACTAAAGTTATATTGGAGGAAAAAAGAAACCCTTCCAGTGAGCTGCACTGAAGGTATAAATGAACAAGTCCAATAAAGAAAAGACAGTTACGAAACTAAAGGCTTTTGAAGCCAGGCAAGCTGATGGAGACGGGGAAAAGTACAATTCCACAAATCTGTATCAGGGCATGATTAATTAATTTTGCTTGAATGATCTGTTCTAGCCTTGTGAGATATCACTTTCTATTTCTTTGCACTTTTACTGAAGATCTCAAGAGACTGGTAGTTCAAAAGGCGGTTCAATTTAGAGCTCCTACTGGAGACGGCTTCAGAAAGCCTCTGCCATACACTGGCTTTGATGTGTTTTAACTGTCATAATCTCACTGTTCAGAAATGGGGAGAAAAAGAAATTTGCTCCATTGTATGTGCTCGTTTTCTTCCTCTTCTCTTTCAAAATTCATTTAGACGACATCGCACATTATCTTCCCTGACATTTCCCTCTGACTGAAGTGCAGCTCCTGTACAAGTCTTTCCTGATCTCCTGGAGTTTGACCTACATCGTGTTGCAGCCGGAAGGTGATCCTGTGGGTCATTTATTAATCAAAGAACAGATGCGTATCCTGTAATTTACTGAACAATTTGCAGCCATCCATTTGTTTTTGCCTGCAGTTGTGCCCCTGACTTTACCCCCCCACCCCCCCACCCCCCCCCCATCCCTCCTCACATTTAGAAATCTGCATTAACAGGTAGATGGTGTGCGACGGCTGTTTATTCAAAATCAAACAAAACTTAAAAAGTGGATGAAACCTTGAGTCAGAACTCTGCAGGGTGGACTGAGATTGAAATTGGTCTGACTCTCTGCTCTCTCCAATTGAGGGTCCATTGTAGTATGTCAAACAAAAGCTTTTTTTTTATCTGAGCCTCTTAATGTAACCCCCTCCACCACCACCTCCTCTTCCTCTTTCACTCTCTTGGCCACCAACTCGTTCTTCTCTTTTCACATTCATTTATTCCACTGTGTGTGGAAATAGGCTGGGCAACAATTAATTTCAGAGTGAATTCAGGCAGGATCTATTACCCCGCTCTGCCTCTATTGCTCTAATGGAAATCTATTTCACTTCTCTTTTGTGTCCAATATAATTTAATGCCCATTTTATTAATGGCCTGAAATAATTACGGAAGGCTTTTGTGATTCTTGAGTATGTTTCATTTAATTGTGTAATAAATGTCTAATCAGAGCTCCCATCTGAAGCCATTATGGCATTAAAATTAACAATTACGCCACAAATGTCTTGGTGAATGCGTTGGGGTCTATAGAAATCGTTGCTGATAACAAGACACATATAAATCATTCATGAGAATTTTTGCAGAGAAAAGCGGCGCGAGAGATAGGAGGAAGGGAGGGAGAAAAAAGAAGAGGTGGAAGAAGAAAGGAGGAGAAGAAAGAGGCTGAGTTTTCTTTATTCCATTGAAAAACGGGGATGGCCGAAAGATAGGGCATTCTAAAACTGTGTCACCCTCTCCAGTTCCTTTCTTCGCCTGTCTCTCTCTATCTCCCTTTAATTTGCCTTCCTCTTTATTTTTGAAGTGACAGATTTCACTTTGGGAATTCATTAACCGTTAACTTGGGCGATAAAATATCTATCAGGCCCACTGCCCGGTTCCTTTGCTAAGCTGCGTGGCGCTCCGGTTCAACGTTGTGGGTGACCGAAGGCAATTAAAGAGGCTTCACACTCCCTCACTCTCCCAGTGTCACTTTCTCTGTGAAAAACTGGAAGGCTGCTCAACGTACCAGCAAGAATTGTTTTCTTAGTAGCCAAGTATCTGAATTTCATGGTGTGGGGAAATTCCATCTGCTGCTAAAAACCCTCGTCAGTTCCTCCGTGTCATTTCCAAGCTAATATACTACAATTGGTTTTGGTGAATCTATTTTAATAGCAAAAGGTTTTGGCCTTCTTTGTTCTCTATTACCATGATGCACAAAGGGCCTCACTGGTCCTAACCCAACTCTTTCAAGTTACAGAGTCAAAGCAGTGGCTTTGATGTAGATGATCTCTCATGTTAATAAGCAGGTTGATTTTATTTTGATTTTATCAGATGTCCCCCTGTGGATTGAGAAATTTGGCTTTAACTCCATCTGTAGTTCTACCACAGGATGAATATTCTATAAAAAGCCATATATATATACGTATATGTTATATAAATTATTCATACCATTCCAATGAAGAAGGAGAAATAAACAATTGTCACTGAAACTGACAAAAGTAAGACATTATTTTAAAAAAAGAAAAGAAAGTCATGACTTGTTTTGTAACCGGGGTCCAGCAGAAATATTTTTTAAAAACAAGAAAAAAAAAAGTGAAATTGATATATTTTACGTCCCTCATCAGCTAATACTAAGCTGAACAATCCTTAATGTGATGTCTGTAATCAAATGTTTTCTGGAACTGTCCATCAGACTTCTTCACCTGTCTACAGGTATTCTGAACCCCTATGCATCAGCAAAGGGCTCTCATTGGTGCACGACCAATTTGTTTCTTTGTTTTTTAATATTCTTTCAACTAAAATAAAAACATGTCTTATTTCACTATAACTAAGCTAATTTATTATTACTTTTTCAGTCTCCAGTTGTTTGAATTAATGTTTTGTTGAGCAAAAGAGTAGGAATCATTTTGCAGAAATCTTTACTCACACACACACATATACCCCTACATCTGTGCACAACACAGTGTAGTCCAGTTAGTTCTATATATGTTCATATTAACTTATTCATGAAAATTAATTACCTAGTTGAAGTAAGCAGTAATTGATTTAACCAAATCCTCTCTTCAGTTCAGACCTTCACCCTGAGCTGCATGCAAAGACAGTGGGAGGAAAAAGCGCACTTCATGCCTCAAGATCCACAACCTTGTTCCACTCTCATTAGATTTGGTCTCTATATGCAGAACAAAATGATAACTGCATGTAACTCTGTATGTTTTCATGTATCCTTGTTATTTACTTATGAACAACCCAGTGTCACAGTAAAAATACAAGTCATTTTAAACTAATACACAAGCTCATGTTCATGCTTTTCTAGTATCACTCAGAGTACTTCCACACCACATTTACCCAGTCACACACATTCATACAGGCTACATTCACACTGCAGGCCAAAGTGAGCCACATCTGATTTATTTTTACCCATTTGGTTCCTATATCTGATTTTTTAATAACAGTCTAAACAACACAAATTATATATTTTTTCCTGTCAGACCAAGGATGCTTTCATGTGATGTTCTAAATCAGATATATATCTGATGTTTTTGTCAAAGGAAACTCAGTCTGATTTCATCTAACTCTGAAGTTAGGAAGTCTGAAATGATGGAAGTCCAAAATGAAAACAGCTAAAAAGCAGATCTGAGCAAATATTTTTATTAAACATTAAGACCTGCAGTTTAAAGTAGCCTTAATTAAAGGATTTCTCCATCATACTCCAATGAACACATTGGAAACAATGTGGAAAGGTCAGAAATCCATCTCCCAACTTCCCAGTTGGGGGCTGGATCCTCTCTGTATGGACGTATCGATACGTAAAAGGTAAAGGTCAACTTCAGCTATTAAAGCTAAAATAGTTTTTGAACCAGACTGTAAATGTGTTCATTTCTGCTGTAATGATGGCCTTTTTAACATGGGAGTCCACAGTATGTGGATTTGCTCTGTTTTGTAGCGAACCCCTAGTAGAGGAGGTAGGAACTGCAAAGGCTTCACTGCCGGAAGTTTATGCTTGCATCTGGTTCACGCTTGACTAGATCTCTGCATACCTAATCATTTTAACATGCTTTAAAGTTTTAAGATGATTAAAAATAACCTCTATTATCACAAACTCTATGCTACGGCGCCCATAAAGGACACTGTTAATGATCATATTTTCCTCTCAGGTTTCAGTTAGGTTAAGTTGATGAATTTAAGTGGTAGAGTTCTTGGTCTGTGTGATTGGATTGAGATGATTGCACCGTAGTGCAAAAGGCTTTTTTGTTGGGACAATACTGACGTGACACAAAAACACCAACAGATGTCATCAACTCATAAAATAACATAAATCATTAAAGAAAATAATACTGTATTTGTTTTGGTTAAAAAAATACTAAAAAATAAAAAACTGAATATTTTTTATTATACTTTATTTTTTTCATATGTCATATCTTTATTGTATGATATTACAAATAAACATCTTGCAACATAACACTTCCAGGGGGTCTGTGTGGTACTGTAGCAGCCCTCAATAGTCTGAAAACAGAGGAGCCTAACGCATGTATGATGGGGCAGAACTCACATTATAAATCATGTATTTTAGTTATCTGCACACTCACATTTTTACCACCGTTTACATCGTTTTTTCTCTAAATACAGCCTGAAGGTCAACACACGACATCATTTTTTGCTGTTATTGAGCTGTAGATGGTCCAGATCACACCTCTGTTTGATACTCTGGCACATGCCACAGATGCCTCTGTCAGAAGGTCTGTAGGTAGGTAGGTGAGGAGAAAATGGGACAAAACAGTCCTGTGTTGTGCTCCCATTCTCTTCTACGCCTCTCTGAAGGTGCACACGCTCAGGATGTCTGGTGAGGTCACGTCAACGCCAACGAACGTTGCAGAAAGGATCTTTTCTTCCATCACACTTCTGAGTTATGCCATGTATTTCAATTTAAAAATGCTCTGAAAGCACATTTTTAAAGCAACAAAAACACTAGTAGCCGAAAAATTCCTGTGAGGTAAAAGACTGGAACAATGTGCAGGTAAGAGGCATTACATGTCTGTGTGACGCTGCTTCATGCCACCGATTCAACGCTGTGAGAATAAAACATCACACCAAAGAATTCTTTAAACTTCTGAATGCATTTGTTTGATTTCATTTATTTATTTATGCTGTAGCTTTTTAAGAGTCTCAGAATACTCCAACATGAACAGGATTCAAAAATTTAATGTAACCTTAAGAAGAATGGAAGCTACACTTTCACTACAGTTAATCAAACATCTTTTACAAGTTTCAAGTTTTATCGTGTGACATTTAATTTATTTATTTCTTTTTTAGACAATCTTTTAATGCTTTGTTTTCTTTTTTTGTATCTGTTGTAATGTTTCACTTATTATTTGCTGCAGCTAATGGGAATCCAAATAAAACAGAAATGAATAAAATATTTTTAAGCAACACAAATATGGGTCAGGCATCTAAAACCCTTGTGAACAACCATCTATTGAATGCTTTACTGAATTCTTCCTAATGGTGTGTGGGAATGTGTGGTTTCCTGAAACTCTGTTGTGCACAAATGCACTCATTTGAATCCCACATAGAAAAGATGTATTGGATTTATTTTATTCCCTTTATTTGACCAAGATAGCCTCAATGAGTTGCAAGATCACGTCTGCTTTTAGGGAATCCGAAATGGCAGTAAAGGCTTGTATACCAGAAAGTTCATCCCAATGATGATAACACTGAAGGGTAAAAAAAGGAATCTGAGTTGGGTTTTGTTTACAGACTGTGTGTATGTGTTAACGCCAGTTTTCTGTCTTTGTTGTTCTACTAAAAGTGCACAAGAACAACAACTGAACAGCAACATTAATACTCAGTGAACAATCTTTGTGCAGATTTAATTTACATATTCCAGTCACTTCATCCTGTCCACCATCTCTAGGGTTTCCAGAGAATGGTCTGAAGAAGAGAAAACATCCAGTTGTTGATGTCAGAGGTCAGAGGAGACTGGTCAGACTGGTTGGAGATGATAGAAAGGCAACAAGAAGTC